>JAVYIG010010516.1:0-68460 GCA_035222895.1 Strongylocentrotus droebachiensis | reverse complement strand
AGCAATGTCTCCAGGGCTGCCCTGTAGGCGTACGTGTTTGTGGATGGGGTGATGAGTCTGTCATTCAGCATCAAGTCCACGTCGCTAAACAGGGAGTGTAAAAACATGTTGGTCGGGCCAACTTGGGCATCTTCAGCCAGTGGTGTACCATCTCCATTCACAACTTTTACTTGCAGATGGATGAGAGTTTGCGAGAGGTCCGTGTACTCCTCCGTGGATCCTTGCAGATGAAATTGGATGGGGGTTGTGTCGGAAATGTTTGTGAGAGGGAAAAATTCAACCCATTTTCCCTTTTCCACAGTCGTTTGGGTAGGGGGGATGCTGAACAAGTCTGTTTCAGACTTTGAGCATTCGCAAGACATGTGATGTATTCTCTCCATTTTTTTTTCTTCTTTTCTTTTCTTTTCTACCGGTCAAATATATCGGAAGTTCTCCTTCTCTTTGCATTTGGCAAACTGACAGGGTCCTTCTTGGGACGCTTCCTTTTAACCTTTTTTTTCACCCTGCCTGATGAATTGGAAGTGAATTGCTGACCCAACTTTTTGAGATTGGATGTGGTGGCAGATGCCAGGGATTTCCCATTAGCCACGTCACGCACCACATTCAACCCGGTCTGCCATGCTTTCTTGCCAAGTAATTTCCCTCCCGATTTAACGATGGGGATTGCAGATCGGAGAAGCCCTTTTAACATACTGCCTAATCCATACCCCCTTTGCATTCGAGCTCCTCTAAAGACGGGTAATCCACCCCCTCCGCCTCTTCCATACTCCATGATGCGGATTAAAGATGAAACGATCGTCTCCGTACAGAACGAAAATGTAGTTTCAAGACCACCTTCCCGTTTTGAAATGGCACCTTGTCTCCAAAGTCACTCCTTATATCTATGTGTATAGTGTCAATGTATTTGCTCTTGACGGGGAGGTAATGGGGAGTTTGGTAAGAACGGTCGACAACCTCGCCAGCGCGTTTGTGATCCACCGCCACGATCCTAAGCAGAGGAGCGCTGATATCCCCGACTCTCTGATTTTCTATAATGTCGGTGTAAACGTACATGGCAAAAAGACCTCCATTGAGGTCGGGGAGAAATTTTCCTTCCTGGTTAGTACAAAGGGTCCCTTCTGGAAAACCAAACAATTGCCCCAGCCCCTCGCTGAGATAAACCCCACTGTCTGGTTGTATCTCGGCCCTCACTTTGAGCGTCGATGGATTGATGTTGAAACTGGCCTTGTTTCGCAAATTGGCTGGCAGGGATTCGTTGAATGCGGTGCATACACTCTGTACATCTCTGTAATGTCCTACGGGAACACGCCCCACCGTGATGACCTGATCCCCGATTGAAAAGCTGTATTTGTTGTTTGTGAAGTTGACATTTGTCCACGAATGAGGATAGATGATATCTACCAACGCCACTTCATACTCTCCCCGCAATACCAAAGGAGTTGCCAACTTGGTGGTAAAACTGGTCAACGTGTTGTTTGGAAAATAATCGAAGGAACTGTTGCTTGGAAGAGTCAGGTAAACTTGGTCTTCACTCTCCATGATTATAAATTGAAATGGCAGTGTTAGGGTTGTTGTATGATTTTTGAATATTATTTACCCACAGGTTAAAGGATGAGGGGTAGCCTAAGAATTTGACAAAATATTCTTTTTTACCCTTGCGCGTTCTCTTCTTCAATACCTCTTCAACTCTAAACACGCCCTCTTTGTCTTTCTTCACTTTCTGTAACTCTGGTCCGTAAAAGGTACCCATCACTTTTTCCCCACGATCATCCTCTATATCGTACACGGGAACATCACGCTCTCTACTTTTGGTAACGTTAAACACTTCTTGGGTCCAATTGGGGCGGTACCCCTTTTCAAAAGTTTGTTTGGCTCTACTGATGCGGACCCGATCCCCCGCAGTATACTTTGCTTTTTTTCCCCTCCCCTTTTTTGGTTTGAGGTACAATGTTTTCCAAATATCTCCCTCGTTGTCTTTTGTGACGAGTATGGGTTTGGTTTTGATAGAACTGTGATGAGAGTGGTTGTATGCCCTTACAAAACGTGGCAGTACATTGATATATTTCGAAGTATCGCGATGTGTGAGATACTTGAACATCTTTTCCTTTAACGTACGGTTGAACCGTTCGACCACGGATGCTTTTGTAGTATTATGGGTCGTGTAAAAATGTATATTCTTTTTCTTCAAAAACGATTGAAAAATCCTGTTGGTGAATTCCGTCCCTTTATCAGTCTGAATATTCATTGGTTCTCGTTTTGATTCGAGTATTTTCTTGAGTGCTTTCACCAAACTCTTTCCCGTTTTATCTTTGAGAGCAACTACCCAGGCAAATTTGGACAATACGTCGATGCAAGTCAAAAGATATCTGTACCCTTTGTTGTATCGGGATAAAGAAGCCATATCTACCAAATCAAGTTGCCACAATTCATCCATCGCATATGCCATGACTCGACTCTTTGCAAATTTCTTTCGAACAGGACGATGTAAGGTATAAGTCTCATTGCCCTCCAACCACTCTCGTATTTGTTTACGTGTTAAGTTATACACTCCATCCTTCTTCACATAACGGTACAACTTCTCAACTCCCCCAAAACCCGCCTCGTTCTCAGGATCTCCATAAATCTTTTTCAAGTACTCATCCATCCTAATTTTTTAACCAACGACCAATCTTTATCCGTCACTCACCAACAATGACCAATCACCACACGACCCATCTCTTATAACTAGAAAACATTAACAAACAACATGGTGAGAATAAAAATTTCAGTTTAACCAACATTTTAATAAATAGTTCAAAATCCAAACATAAAAAAAAAAAAAAAAAAAAAAAAAGGAGAGAAATCAAAAATCAAAATATCAGAAGCAAATATATATGTCTTTCTTCAAACAGTTCGTATATCAGCAAGTAGACAGTGTTCAATGAGAGAAGAGATGCTACAAACGCATCATTTTGGCTTTGATGAACTCCTTTACTTGTTCGTCTTTTAAGTTAAAGTGGAAAAATTCCACGGCCTCGGCCATCGCGACTTCTCTGTCTTCCTCGAACATGATGGGCATGTTGTAGACAGACCACAGAAAATGTAAAAAGTCTCTTTCATGGAGCTGCTTGAGGGCACCCTCAAAATAAATATCCACTTTTTCCGGCCACTCCATGTAGAGGCATCCTTGATGGCCCTCCTGGCCTGGCTCATCATCTCGGCACCCCTGACATCCATCACGGACCAGGCGATGAATGATAAAGGAGAGGGCCTTCACGGCCATGAGGACAGGTGCCACCGGCAAGTCTTCGCTGATGTCGCGCCTTTGAGATGCCTCCATCTCGATGATCTCTCCTTCCTCCCTTTCCTCCTCATCGTCCTCGATCATGATGACATCACCATCTTCATTGTCTTCGTACGTCAGGACTTTCTTGATGTCTTTCATGTCTATGTAGACTGGTTTCTCCATCTCCCGTCTTGGTGCCCAGCTGCTTGGTGTTGGAGCTTTCACGCTGGGTGTGGGTTCGAAGGGGAGCGTATCCTCTCTCTCCAGCTCTTGTTCCAGTTGGTAGATGGCATCCTAAGGTGCGGGTGAGAGAGTGGGTGTCAATGCGGTGTAATATATAATTTCTATTTTTTTTTCCAAATTTTTTGTTTGTCTTATTCAAAACAGAATGGTCATCAATCTAATCTTTGTCTTCCTTGATTTTAGCACGGACAGCATCGCTGATGCTCATGATGGATTTTGTCATTTGCCACCAGTTGTCTGCAGTGAGATTGATTCCCCTGATACCCGGTAACATCCTATCGGGGGTATTTTTGCTCTTTTTGTCTTTGTAATATTCCCGAATGGCAATGTACGTGACACCCCTGTAATTTTTGACCACCGCATAACGTTGCCCACCCAAATGGAATGGTTTTGACCCAGATTCAAATTCAAACAATTCAAAACTCTCTTCAATTCCATGATGACAACCCGCCTCTTCCCGCACCTTGTACGTATTTTCTTTACCCTCGCCGTTCAGATCCTAATTTGAATGAAACACAGAAATACAAACAACTATGAGTATCATTGCCATCATTGAGCATGCCACTATTATCTAATTCCTTCATGCATCCTCCCGTACCCTCCACCCCACCCATGCAATTGAATATGCTATCTTATTACATTTAAAAAAAAAAAATAATGATTAAAAAAAAAATGACAAGTAACAAAATAAAACGTATGGCAAGAGTACATACCTTCAGTGCCAAGATGTTTCCCGGTAGACCTACGGGCGTCAAGGGTATTGGTGGGATAGCCATCTCAGCTCTGGCCTTGACAGATGGGCGAGCCACGGCATCAAAGTCGTTGGCTGGTACCCTCTTAACACGTGGAGTACTCATCATCATGTTGGGCGAAGAATATGGTGTCGATGTGTAAAGTCCGAAGGGTCCTGTTGGTGTTGTTGGTGTGGCGGCCATTTTGATTCGTGATTGTTTAGCGCTGATGTCTATGATGAAAATGAGGCGAACTCGCCCACGTTATATACCCTTACACCCCTTAGGCGCCGCCCATCACAAACCTCGTCCAATCACAAACGCGCGCTATGCTGACATCACTTCCTTTCTAAAATCCTCGCATTCTCATTGGTCGGTAACACACACACATTCAACATACATGCCGGGTGGCCCATTGTTTGGTCATTTGGTCCTTGTCCCTCGTACCCTACACACGTCCATCCTCCACCTCTCCATGAATGAATGAATGATGTAAACAAAAGAACTTCCTCCAGGGGATGTACCCCTTCATTACGTAACTTCCGCCGGAAGGACACCCCAATTAACTCATTAACACTCCCCTATTGTTTACCGGAAGTCACCGGAAGGATTAACTAATTAACCGGAAGGATTAACTAATTAACCGGAAATGCCAATTAACACTTCCTATATAGGGGTACCTATCTTCTTATATACAGACTACGTCAATCACTAGTTTTTATTAAATAAACTCTGAATTAATTACGAAAAGACATGTTGCATCGTGTTTAAGACCCGCAGTATATAGGAACTGATACTAATACTATAAATGTAGAAATAGGTAAACATAAAATTAAGCAGGTGAAATTTACAAGTTCTTAGGAGTGGTTATTGATGATTGTTTGAACTGGAAAGAACATGTATAAGACGTTTCATGTAGATATCGAAAGCAATAGGTGTGTCAAACAAGCTAAAGATCATCTTTCCATTGCGTATTTTCGTCAAAATTTACCAAACAATGATTTTACCGCACTTATCTTATTGTACTAAAGTATGGGTAAATTGTGTAACCATTACATTGAACAGACATTATTATTACAAAAACTTGCAATATTTGTTATTACAAAAACGTGCAATACGTGTTATTACAAAAACATGCAATACGTGTAATTACAAATTCTCGTTTTTTATCTTCGACAGATTCTCTTTAAAAAAAATTGAACATTCTTAATATTCATTTTACTCAGGTCGTAAACTGTAGGTATTTTCATTCAAGTGTGTTGTGCCACCAGTATTTAATGAATATTTTGTACGCCAAAATATATCAAACCAGAAATTGCAGTAACCTGTATCTTCCCCTTTGATTATTATAATATCTCAAGGACCACTGTGAAATACACTGGGCCTCAGCTTTGGAATTCCCTTTCTGTTGAACTTAAATCTTGCCCACCACTCAACTCTTTTAAAAGAAAACATAGAAAATATATTATTAGCGCTTACCTTCATGACTATTGATCAACTTATTCCTTTTTTATTATGCCTCCGTTACGAAGTAGCCGGAGGCATTATGTTTTCGGGTTGTCCGTCCGTCCGTCCGTCCGTACGTCCGTACGTCCCGTCCGTACGTCCGTCCGTACGTCCCGTTCTCGTGATCGCGTTATCTGAAGAACCGAGTGATGGATTCCTGCCAAACTTTGGTCATGTATGTATCTTGCAGAGCCGATGAACTGATTAGATTTTGGGGTCACGAGGTCAAAGGTCAAAGGTCACAGGGCTCATTATGTATGCAAAAACAGCTCGTGATCGCGTTATCTCAAGAACCGATTGATGGATTTCTGCCAAACTTTGGTCATGTATGTATCTTGCAGAGCCGATGAACTGATTAGATTTTGGGGTCACGAGGTCAAAGGTCAAAGGTCACAGGGCTCATTATGTATGCAAAAACAGCTCGTGATCGCGTTATCTCAAGAACCGATTGATGGATTTCTGCCAAACTTTGGTCATGTATGTATCTTGCAGAGCCGATGAACTGATTAGATTTTGGGGTCACGAGGTCAAAGGTCAAAGGTCACAGGGCTCATTATGTATGCAAAAACAGCTCGTGATCGCGTTATCTCAAGAACCGATTAATGGATTCCTGCCAAACTTTGGTCATGTATGTATCTTGCAGAGCCGATGAACTGATTAGATTTTGGGGTCACGAGGTCAAAGGTCAAAGGTCACAGGGCTCATTATGTATGCAAAAACAGCTCGTGATCGCGTTATCTCAAGAACCGATTGATGGATTCCTGCCAAACTTTGGTCATGTATGTATCTTGCAGAGCCGATGAACTGATTAGATTTTGGGGTCACGAGGTCAAAGGTCAAAGGTCACAGGGCTCATTATGTATGCAAAAATAGCTTGTGATCGCATTATCATTAGAACTGACAGATGGATTACTATTTAACTCAGGACATCTTGCAGAGCCAATGAACTGAGTAGATTTTTGTAATCACGATATTCTGAGAACCTGTTAATGGATTATAATGAAACTTGAATTTGAAAAATTTCTTCTGTTTTGGTTTGTAAACTTGCTCTATGACGGAGGCATCATTTTCGACTGCGCGCAGTCGAAGTTCCATCTAGTTTATAATGTTTGTTGCACTTCGTTTATATTCGGTTTGATTTTACTTTGTTGGTTTGTTAAGTTGTGTTCTGTGCTTGTAGTACTTTCGAGGCAAAACCCTTTAATACAATTTTGTATTAAAGGGTTCTGCCTCGAAAGGCCAATGGCATTACATGCTATCGTTCATATGTTTTTAATGGTATGTTTTAATGAAATGTGGAAAATGTGTCATTATGCTCCACAACCAAAATCTAATAACGATCTAATCAGTGCTCTATGTTTCGCTGAGCGAAATTTATTTTGTGGTTTTTTGAGCAGGTTGAAATTCTTATAGAGGTGATTTTTAGAGTTCAGTTTGTTTGTTCCATAAGATGAGAAAAAGAGTTCATTTTGTTTATTATAATAACACAAAGCTAGATATTCATTCTCTTACACCCTCAATGAAGCATTTAGGACTTTATAGCAGGTGCATTGGCAATTTAAACATTGGCAGTGTCTGTTGTATTATAGTGGAATTTTTGTAGTGGGATTTAAAATGGCCTTTACTAATTCGACTTTGATAATGAGCGAAGCCATTTTTTAGACACTTGTTTGTGGAGTCTGTCGAGCGTCAAGTCACTGGGGATGAGCCCATTAGTCGTCAAAGTTGTCCCAGTTTTTCCCGTTTTTCCCTGTAATACATGGACACTAGTAAGCCCAGTGTTTCGGCAGTAAATGGCGTAGTTCCGGCCAAAGAAGTGAGTTTCTGATCTAGAGATAAAGTTATGCTAAATGTGTAAAATGAGATGTCTAATTTCATTAGTTCAACTTCAGTAAACATTTAAACGCATGTGTGAAAGTGAAACTTATGTACGGTACCATGCCAGTGACATAACTGTAGACTTTGTTGCTGTTTTGACGTAGAGTAAAAGTGGATGATAGTACATGTAAGGGGAAATAAGAGAAAATGTCCAGAATTTAGGTGAGCTTTGGTCAATTTATATTGACCTGCATTCGGTTTATTTAGTCAGTGCAATTAAGTGAAGTTTTGCTTTGAAATATTGATGTAGATTTTTGGATGAGGTAGAATTTTGGATAATGTAACGTACAAGCAAACACTCTCCCTGGTACAAGCAATAGTGCGCACTATGCAGGGTGTTCATGTGGACCTAATTAATTATGCGCAGCAAAAGCAAAGCTTTAGATATGAGGCTATGCAGTGCAAGTAGTCATCAGGTGTGAGTCATCTTTATGATGATGGGGCTAGTGCCTGTGGTATTTATAGCCTTTATTGATATATAGATTTATTCGGCACTGATTACAAAGGATTTCCAAGGACATTTGATAGACATTTTGGACAAAGTTGGTTTGTTCACAGTGCACAGTGGCGGATCCAGGGGGGGGGGGGGGGGCACAGGGGGCCCGTGCCCCCCCCCCGGCCAAAAAAATATGTTAAAATCAGTCCTAAATTCGCCCAAAATATACTTAAAAATAGGGACGTGCCCTCCCGGTCAAACAATTTTTTGAATTTTTTTACTTTTTTTAATTAAAAAAATAAAAATAAAATTGCCAATGGCTGACCTTAAAAGGTGACCTTTCCC
Organism: Strongylocentrotus droebachiensis; assembly: GCA_035222895.1. NCBI lineage: Eukaryota > Metazoa > Echinodermata > Echinoidea > Camarodonta > Strongylocentrotidae > Strongylocentrotus > Strongylocentrotus droebachiensis. The sequence continues at coordinate 60,056 of JAVYIG010010516.1, read as the reverse complement.
GCCCCCCCCCCCCCCCCCAACGGAGCAAAATGTCAAATTTAAAAATTTCGTGGCCCCCGGCAAGAAATTCCTGGATCCGCGCCTGGTTCAGTGCAGTTCTCTTTTTATGTACAAAATACAAATCAACGTCACTTGGCATGTGGGTACATTGCATTGGGGTACTGATTAGAGCATTGGGTGTGTTTGTATCCTTATAACATAATCAGAGAGTTATGAATTATAGGTTTGTGAAGACTAATTGAGTATAGTTCTGATAAAGGAAGTTAGTCACAATTTCAATGTGAATCATTATGAACAAGCGTTCACTTAGATTCAGATAGGTTTTTAGAATTCAGCATTAGCACATTTTTTCATTCGGCATTTATGCAGATGTTTATGAAAGTAAATTTTGTAGTGACAAATGTTGTTTATGTATGGCTATAGGCAAAGTACAATTTAGTTAAGTTTTATTCGAGACACACAGAAAGAAGAAAACGAAAGAAACTTTAATCGTGCAATACTTATTTATTTATTGTATTTTCTGTGCATCTGATTTTCATTACAGATTGAATTGTGTGTTGTCTTCATACTCTTCACTCTGCGTCATTGAGGAAGCGAATAAAGATTCGGTAATCCCATTTCGAGTTTGGAACTTTTGCAGTTATTTCATGGTCAGCGTGCCGTACCAAGAATGATACCAAATGATTCGGGATAAAACACTCTTTCATAAGATGTATAATAATTTACTGTTCATAGATGATTTTTAAAATAATTAGCAATTTTCTAGGTGTAAACTTTTTTTTTGACTCACACGGTACAGTTATTGACTGGCAGGGGGTGTAATATAACATTAATTGGACTGCTGAAGGGAGTTATATTTCTCAAGTGGTTATATTTTCCCAAAGCGCTTTATAGTTTTTAGTGAATAACACTGGAAGGTTTTGCTCTGTGAAAGGCGAAAGCCCAACTTAGTAAACCATTTACTCATGCAGTGTGTTCAGATAGCAATGTATTCTGTTTGTAATTTGTGATCCCAATCTAAGTGTTTTCCTCCTGTCCGATTCCATTCAAATTTCGTAGTCGTAATCTCTGATATTAAATCTAGGTCACCTGACTCTTCGTTTCTCGAAATCACTCACGCGTAACCGTCCAGGCGCCGTTTTGTCTGTTTCTGGTCCGTTTTAAGGCAATTCGTATTTCCTTCGTATCTCCACTTTCCTTGATGCTACAGACTTTTTAACAAATTCTTCTAGATAGTCTAAGAGATGTTTTTTTTATCTGCGATGTAAAACCTGTCCTTCAAAATGCCATCTTCATACTCGAAATTCAAATTCGAAAATCGTATCGGATAATGTAACGTACAAGCAAACACTCTCCCTGGTACAAGCAATAGTGCGCACTATGCAGGGTGTTCATGTGGACCTAATTAATTATGCGCAAAGCAAAAGCAAAGCTTTAGACATGAGGCTATGCAGTGAAAGTAGTCATCAGGTGTGAGTCATCTTTATGATGATGGGGCTAGTGCCTGTGGTATTTATAGCCTTTATTGATATACTGATTACAAAGGATTTCCAAGGACATTTGATAGGCATTTTGGACAAAGTTGGTTTGTTCAGTGCAGTTCTCTTTTTATAAAAGAAAAATTAGATCCTGACAAAAACCAAAAAGATATATTTTTGCAAAAACTCAATATTTTAGGATAACGCGCTAATTTGTGCATGTTTTAATGTCACGTTATTTAATCCATGATTTAAAATCTTCGATAACTTTAAGTTTGCTTATGCATGTTTTCGCGTGTTTTTTTGTATTTGTGCAGTTGGAAAAAAAGGATGAATTACACAAGTTTGTGTTCGCTTGTCCTACTCATTACACATTCAACAATTAATGCGACATCATTGAAAGGGACAGCGAACAGTTGCTGGGAAACGATTTTCTGATGTAGGAATTATAAATCCTGAAATTTCTTGCGCTCTTTTACCTCATCACCTGGTCAACAGTTGCAGATTAGCGCATAACTTGTCGGCGGCTTGGAGCATGGGATCTAAGGAAAGCAGCTTGATTCCACTCCTTTCTTTCACCTCTCTGCAAACTTTCCCCCCTTTTTTTTCAAAAAGTTTTTTTTTATTGATTCCAAACAATACAAATCAATCTTAGAAAAAAAAAAATGTTTTTCCTTGACATGAATTCAAAACATTTTCATTACATCGATACACTATTAACCCCCTCCCCACCATGCTACACACACACACACACACACCACCACCCGACCACACTCCCACCCCACACTGTTCCTAGCCCCCTCAGAATACCCCCAAATTGGAGCGACAGACAAACAGAAACAATCTATTTAAACGAGGCTACAATAGCCCAGTGTTAAAAGTTTATGAAAACTTCACTTGTTCCCACTTCTGCACACGCCCTCATCAAGACACTTATAAGGACAGGCGCGCCGGAAGCAGTTTGGGATTGGGGGGGGGGGGGGCAAACATTCCAGGGGGCTCACCTTCCAGGGGCAGTGGCGTAATGAGCAAAAGCGTTTGGAAGGGGGGGGGGGAGAAAAAAAATTAACATCACCACCACTTTTACATGTTACATGCAGGCCCCGCGGAACGTCTTTCAAAGTTGAGTATCAACGATCAGGAAGAGCGGAGCGAGCGTGAATTTTCGTGGGGTCTAGGGCCTGAGCCCCGGCAGGGGTCAAGGGGCTGACCTCCGAAACCTCAGGGTTTTTAGGCCTTACATTACGGTCAGACAGGCCTATTTAGATACCTTATTTGTGACACTGGCAGGTCACTAAATAATGGCGGGGGTCCAGGGGTTTTAGGTATTTAATAACGGTCAGATGAGCATTCAGGGGCCCTCTTTAGGGCCCTTGATGGGGTCCAGGGGGCGGAGCCCCCGGAAGCTCAGAGGTTTTAAATATTTAATTACGGTCAGATGAGCATCCAGGGGCCCCACTTTAGAGCTCTTGGTGGGGTCCAGGGGGCAGAGCCCCGGAAGCTCAGAGGTTTTAGATATATTAAATACGGTCAGATGAGCATCCAGGGGCCCCACTTAGAGCCCTTGGTAGGGTCAAGGGGGCGGAGCCCCCGCAAGCTCAGGGCTTTTAGGCATTTAAGTACGGTCAGATGAGCATTATTTGATACCTCATTTATGACATTGGCAGGTCACTTATTTTCTTCTTCTCTCTCTTTCTTTCTTTTTATCTGTAACATACTTTTTTCAATAAGTGAGGGGGGGGGGGGGGTTGAGCCTCCGAGCCCAGCCGTTCTGCAGGACCTGACACGAAGGCTTCTAAATCTAAATAAGCATATATTTCGCCCGACTGTAAATTTGGGAGTTTCTAATTTTCCAACAAACGCATACAAAAATATGACTTACAAAAAAATTAGAAAAAATATCGGGAAATCATGTCATTTCAGCAAAATTTGTAAATCACTTGTATCGAATTAGAAATACCCCCCCCCCCCCATCAGTACGCCAGCGTTCAGGGGCTCATGTCTCCTCACCCCTATAATAAAAAAACATACACGCTTTCCCATCCTCTCTAAATATTTCCACAATATCATACATGCCAACTGTTCAGATTAAAGAGGAACATTCCTCTTTTTGGGAGAAGATAATTATCATTTTAATGCAGGTGTTCCTCTTTCTGTACAAATTTGTCTGTAGTATTGAATAGGAGAGTTAGGATTGTTCCTCTTTTTTTTGAAAATAGCATAATTTGTACAGATTTCTGATTTTCAAATGTTGGCATGTATGCAATATGCGCGTATCGCTAGTTTAGGAAATTCAATTCCTGTTAACTTTCCTTTTCTTTGAATGAAATATAACTTATATGTGATTCAATTCAGGTTTGTATTATTTTTATGTTCTTTTTGGTTAAAAATACAAACCATATTAACTCCTTTACTGCTTTTCTTCTTTTTTTTGGAGGGGGGGGGGGCGTTTTTGGGGCGCAAAAATGCGTTTTGCCCCCCCCCCCCCATATGGAAACGTTGTATCATCCGCTCAATCTGACTTGCGTGCATGGAACAAATGAGCATTTTTCCATGAAAAAGTGAAGTTATCTAAAATGTGCGTTTCTTTCCAGCATTGGGGCGCCCGGAAATCACTCCGGTAACATTTCATAAAGTATAATATAAAAAGACCATATGCAAATTTTCTGTACTTTCGTCGGAAAAAATACTTTTATCCAGCACAATGTCGTCTCTTTTTGCGTTGGAGAAGAGCAAATAGCGAGTTTCAATCACACTTTGGCCGCTCTCGCAAGCTCTCACTCGTTTCACTGTGGTCAAGCGACTTTGGGGCAAGCGGTTAATGAAAATACTAATCGTTAGCTTTATTCTGGTATTAAACTTGTTTTGATTGATTGTATAATTTTGTTGGAATAAAGGAAACAAAAAGGCTCGACCAATAACTTATCAGCGTCTGAATTGACCTTTTGACCTTGAATTCCCTGATGCAAGCGCACTAATGACGTCATCTTCGCTAAATCGGTGTCTTTTGTCGTAAAATGCGACACTTTCAAAATGTTTATATATCTCTTTTTAATTATTAGTAAGATATAACATTATTTTTCTGATATCACTGAAGTTTTGGGTTTTATTTAATGATTAATTTCAAAATAAGAGCCATTTTACTGTTTTAATTTACTGGATCGTACCATTAAAGTCGTAGGGTAAAAAGATGCATTTTCCAACCGCGCCAAATTTAATTTACGTTCCGACATTCTGTTAAATGGGTTCGTGTTGTTAAGAATCCACTGCTTTCTGCTCCAACAAACGTCCACATGCGGAGTCGTTTATCAACTAAATTATTCAAATTTATCGATGCTTCCTAGCTTCCCAGGTGTTTGTGTTGCTGTTGAAGCATTTCATTCACCTGCTATCATTCTTTGTACTCCAATTGCCAGAACGCAAATTTCATTTTGGTCTTATAGTTTTATCAGAGTCGTTTATCAACTATATGTATTCAAATTTATGAATGCTTCCTCCCCAGGTGTTTGTGGTGTTTATTTCATTCACCTGTTATTATTCTTTGTACTCCTATTGTAAGAATACAAAATGCATTTTGGTTTTATAGTTTCATGCAATAAGTAAGTCAATAAAAGAGGATGTTCTGCACAATAAAAACAATGTGTGTCCCTATTGTACAATGTAATGTGTCCCCTCATTTTGTAATAGTTAATTTACCCATTCACATAATGGAACTACCTGCCCGATGAAGCCAGTGGCCTGTGACCCCTGAGCACTCAACACCGTGTGGGAGTCAGTTTGTTCTAAAATTCTTTTATGAGACAAATACAAGCAAACGTTTCCATATGCCCTCCGCCCTACTTCCGGCGCCTATGCTTAAGGACACACACATACACACATATACACTTACAAACTGACATACAAACAAAAAGTTACGTGTACCGAATACTGTATGCATAGTGCACCGCAGAATACTGACACAGCTGACCCGAGACAGCAACATATCTCTTTTGCTCCCTCGACGAGACGACTCCACCCAACAACCCCCTCTCTCGAATACTCCCACACTCATTCAGGCTCTTACCCCCTCTCTCCTCTCTTCCACCCCCGTTTCTTTGTTCCCTTTTCTCTTTTCTCCTTTCTGTCCTCTCCTTCCTCATTTTCTTTTTCTCTTTCTTTCTTCTCTTCTCTTTTCTTTCTTTTCCTTTCTTTTTCCTTTCTTTTCTTTTCTTTTCCTTTCGTTTTTTCTTTTCTTTCCCTTTCCCTCTCATTTTTTTCTCGATGGCAGCGCAATTTGACCGAAAACATCCTGACCCCTCCCCCTTTAGCGACGCCCCTGCCTGTACTGTGCAATATTAAATACATGTTATTCAAAAAAAAAATTCTTTACTCGATAAAAATTTGTGTACATATCTCAAGTATACATGCAATCAAACGAAACAATAAAAAACACAGCATTTACAGTAGCCTATACTATTGTATAAATTAATACAGGGTAGAACAAAAATTACATGTACAAGAAAGAGCACTGGTCGAGTGAGGACCACAAACTGTACGTTTACCAAATACCAATCAATTGTATTTTCCCATTTTAAAGATCAGTAACCCTTAATTTCAATATTTTTTGTTATCTATTATATTGTTAGTCTTTAACAAAAAATGTTATTCATAATATTATTTATCCTTCGAAAGGAACAATTAGATATTGATAATCAGTATGGAAATGACAGAGACAAGAACAAACAAATAAGAAAACTTTCTTTATTTTCACCATGTGAATCAATAGTTGATTTTTATGTTCACGTTTCATAGAAATGAAGAACAGTTGAATATTGATAATCAGTAGAGAAACGACAGAGACAAGAAAACACAGAAAAACAAACTTTCTTTATCTTTTTTCTTCACTATGTGAATCAGTAGAATATTCGTATTTTCAATTACCTTGGAACACATGAATAAACATTGAATATCGACAATTTATAGCAATGACATTGACATTGATAACAGGGTAATGACCCAAGAGAAGCATACAGAACATTACCAAAAAAGAATCTCATGATGAATTATCGATTGTGGGGATGACAATCGCAAGGACGGCGGTTGTGTGTGTAAGAGAGAGAAAGAGAGAGAGAAAATGTGGATGAAAGAGGGGGGGGGGGGGGGGAGAGATAGATAGAGAGAGAGAGGAAGAGAGAGAGATTGGGTCATTAACTGCCCTGTATCATAGTATTACAAATTGATGATGCAAAATTATTTTTGACGAAGATTTCATTTAAATTTTCCCGCTGCAGGAGATACAACACATTTTTTTTTTTGTGCGATGGCAAAAAGAATTATCTTATTATTAGCAATTATTGGTGAGTACACATTTAAATAGCAGTTAGATTATTAAGTTATTAACGTATAATCAATCATTTGGCAGATTTTTGTCAAATATACAAATTCTTTCAACGGTCACCTTGTTTTCCTTTTCATAAATAGAGTCAAGTTTGAGTTGAGTTATTCTCTTTTGAACAGTAACCGTTGGATTTGATTTGGTTTGGTTTGGTTTGATTTGAGTTGAGTTGATTTGATTTGATTTGATTTGATATGATATGATATGATTTGATTTGATTAGATTTGATTTGATTTGATTAGATTTGGTTCAATTTGATTTGATTTGATTTGATTTGGTTGGATTTGATTTGATTTGATTTGATTTGATATGATATGATATGATATGATTTGATTTGATTTGATTTAATTTGGTTTGATTTTATTTGATTAGATTTGGTTCAATTTGATTTTATTTGATTTTGTTTTGTTTGATTTGATTTGATTTTTGTTTGGTTTGATTTGGTTTGATTTGGTTTAGATTGGATTGGATTGGATTGGATTTGGTATGATTTGATATGATTTGATATACATTGTTTTATCTAGGATCATGTCCAGTTGTAAGAAGCCAGCATCATTCCTGCCGGCCAATGATGATGCCTTCTGATGGTCCAGCTGACGGGTCATCATGTACTACATGGACTGCTAAGGTCGGTGGGAAACAGCACAATTTTGTCTCGTGCAAGAAACCAGGTAAATAATTCACCAAGATTCACAAATAGACTTGAATTAGGCAATTTCCAATTTGCTATTTGGTGGCTTATCCAGATATTGATTAATGAGAATGAGGTGGGGGAGGGAGTTGAAATTCATCGGCATATATTTGGGAAGGGACATGCTTTTCAGAGCATTTAAAAAAATATATCAAAACAATTTTGCTGAAATTGGAGACCCGACCTGATCCTATTAATTGCTATAAACTAGAGATATTTAAAAGAAATGTTATGTTCTTGGCCTGACAACGGGGAGGTGATATAGTTTATTGTTCTATTCTGTGTGGCATATGACACCACTTATTTGAAAGACATACAAAACAGAGCAAAGCAATGGCCAAATGTGAGGGCATAAGAAACGATTAAAATCGACGACCTCCTGAAAAACGTTTTGATTTGAACGCCCCCCCCCCTCCAACAACAAATATATATTACAATTATCGTCTATTGCAGGTATAATTGTATTCAATTCCCGTACGTTCAATCGAATGTTCACAACTTACTTTAAATTACAATAGAGTGGTTTGATTGCTGGTCCATAAACATGAGATGTTTCATGTTTCATCAAGTGGCCTATTAATAATTGTCAGAGTCAAACTATGCATTGTTTGCTGAAAATCATTCTATACCTACTCCTCCACCCTTATCATAATGAGGTATTTCTTTCCCTATATAGAATGATAAAACGTTTATACACAGTAGGCCAATATATTATTTGCATGTGTTCTACCTATAATTCATGTTACTATGATTAAGAAAATAGTAACTTCACAGAATACGTTTCACTCATATAAAGTCATGAAGTCCTATCAAGTTGGAATCGCACTATGCCACGGGTAGACTTAATTGCGACTTTCTCGCTCCTACCCTTTAGTAATAAGATATTCGTCAATTTGGACACCAATTTTCATGTAAATGATGTAATGATATAGTATTGAACATTTTACATTCAGAAAAACTTTACCCCCCCCCCCCCGACAGAAAGCCCAGCACCTACCAGTAAGACGCGACCACCGGCGCCACTTACCACTAAGGCGCCGAACACTAATAAGTCAAAGTCATGTCCCGCCATAAATGGTAAGTCATAATCTATTTTTCTATTCATAAATATATTCACAAACATTACAGGTCCAGACTCACGAGCTTTATGATGTGAAATGTCCCACACCTGTCTCATCACATCACCTTGCAGAAGCACTGTGTTCTATGCTAAACCTGACTGACCTGACACTTAGAGGGAATTTCAGTGAATATGTATATATGTTTTTTTCTTCTTCCAAACACCCATTTAAAAAGCCATTCACTTGGTTTATTGGAACAGCCATGAACATGGGATAAAAGCAAACTACACCTGTACTGATTCAGTTGAAATTCAAGTGTGTATAAGATTGAAATTGTTTTGACCAATAATCGATATACAACCTTTTCCAAGTTTGATTGATATGAAAAGTATATCCTATAGTTTTTGAAGAGCCAATTTTAATAAAGGCTTGAATTTACCAAACTGAACCATAGCAACAATCCTCCTGACCTAGGGGTCTTGTGCACATGAAATCTAGAATTATGAATAACTTGGATACATTGAAAGCAAAATGTTTATATATTGGTATTATTAGTTTCAGTGTTAGTAGTGCTAAGAGTTATCGATGCAACCCTTTTTTTAGAACATGCCTCTGCGACTGATTAAATCATGACGGTGGTAAAAGTTTAGTGGTTCGTCCACGTTGCTTTGCGATGCGAACTTTCAGCTAATTGTAATCTCAATGTCGATAGACCAATGAATGGTTGAATTCACTTGCCCAAAGGATAGATACGAAAGTAATTTTTCAATTATTTTCTCTTCGCTACCGATCGATCCGAGCTATACGGTGCTGTTCTGTCATCATTGGCAGTACAATGATAATAGACACGGTTTTATTTTATTTTTTTAAATACAAAAAGTAACATAAGTTTGAAGGTTTAAATCTAAACCCCCCAGAGTTGGGTACACTTTTTTTTAATTCGCAATTTAGTACACAATGGCCAAGGACTTGACCCTGTTCCTCTGGGCCTTTAGAGTAATGTCATCCAAGATTCAAGTCTAACAGTTTTCAGTGAGCTTAATGCTGACCATGGCGCAAAGAGATGTCGTCTTAACCTGGCGGGGTTCTTGTGTGAATGTAGAACATTCACTTGCGAAAGAATTTCTGATATACTGCCAATCATAGCCGTAATCTACTTTGTAATTTAACTAAGTAAAGACTCCTGTTTACAGTCCAGACAGTTTGTGGTCAATCAAGTTCATATCAAGTTCATTAAGCTATAATTCATCTGTATGTAAACATTTAAAGGAACTGAAGGTTCTATGAAACATGCTCTGATGAAAATAACACCTAATACCTAACATTCAGTAGTAGCTCGAACCCTATCTTTTCATGGCATAATGCCATGTGTTCTACGACCAAATGGTTATTTTAATTTGGTTTGCTAAGAAAACCATTCAAGGAATGGCCGCACTGACTACTATAAGATGTTTGATAGATGTTTTATTCCCCTTTTCACATGAATACATCTACCTGTAAAACATAGAATGCTTTGCTTCTGTATTAATGAGCAAACATCAAGTAGTTGTCTCGATGAGGGCCTTAAAATTCCTACAAACCTTTTCCTGCTTATGCCCAGATTGTAACTACGGACTGACTTTATATTTGATGTCCATCTGATTGTACCATTCACTCATATTTGCCTATTGAAACCACCAATTCCTACATTTTTCTTCACATTCTCACGCACTAACTTACAGCCATCCTGAATGACTCTGTTCCCCTGGGCCTTGAGAGTTATGACATCCCAGATTCAAGTCTGACAGCTTCCAGTACGTATAGAGCTAACTTAGGGTACTATAGTGCAAAGAGAGGTCGTCTTAACCTGGCCCGGATCTGCGTGGAGCCTGGTGTGTAGGAGTAAACAATGCCAACCAGTGGATCCAGGTAAGAAATGTTTCTTAAGGTCAATTCAGACACTAAACATTTAGGCAAACCTTATTTCTAGGGCATGTGTTCATACCCCACTGCTGCCACCGTATCAATAATGTTAGGGTCAACAGTCAATTTTTATTGTTAGGTAATAGTATAATTTGTTTCCATAAACTGCCACAATGTCGGTATAAAGAGTCACCAGTCAATTATATTGCATATGGGTTCATATCCCACCGCTGCCACAATGTCAGTAGTGAAAACGTCACCAGGCATTTCTATGGCACCATTCACTTACACAAACACTGTTAACATCGTTTTTATTTGCCACTTTTTGAGGTGACTTATGGGTTCGTAGATTGTTGTCTCCTCTCTTTAGGTAAAGCTACTATAAGATTGCCAGAGTTAAATGATTATTCACATCCAAGTCAGCACTTGTTTACTTTTTAAGGAAGTTAATATTAATTATTGTTCGATATTATTCAGAAATGAGATCGTTAATTAAGGCAACAAATGTTGGGAACTTCTAATTTAGATATTGACCTCGGAGGAGCAGAGCTGTTTTATAGCGAGGTAATAGGATTGATAATTATGTGCAAAGAAAGTAGCCGTTGTAATTATTGTTTTGAAAATCATTTAGATTTGACACATTTTGGAACCTGCTCATTTAATAGTTAAAATTTTGGTCATGGAGATTTAAAAGAACTACATGATTATGAGGATGAACATCAAGAATTCTTCCTCCGATTCTTTTATTTTTACAAGGTCGATCTTTTGAACCCTTACTCTATCACTTCAGTTGCGACTCAAGGGCGAGAAGGTGTAGACCAGTGGGTAACAAGCTACAAGCTTGCTTGTAGTACTGATGGCACGACCTTTCACACAGTACAGAGCATCACTACAAACCCTGGTGCTGACATGGTGAGTTTGTTATCTGAGTATTCATTTATTTAAAATCATTACATTGAATCTATTCTTGTAGAATTTTAAAGGCATTTAAAATCTAATTGAAAACAATTAAAATATTTTCATGTAGGGATAATTTCTTTTAAAAAGAAAGGCAACCGTGTTTGGTGTACTATTACTATTTCGGATACACAAAGTATGAGTCGGGAAAGTTATTAGGTAGAATTAAAGAACTGTCTACATTTCTAATAATTAGAGTAAACAAATCTTCAATCCATTTCATTTTCTATATTTTTTGTATTAGTACGTCTTTAAAACTAGAAATTGATGTCATCAGAATATAAATTCAAATAGAAACAAAATTGAAGAAGCACCGTAGATGCAAAACTATACTTGTATTCAACATGCTCTTTCAGATTCTCTTGATTCGATTGCAATTAACTGCAAAATTATTTGAAACGTAGTTATAAAAACGTGGATTGATTTTCCTTTATTATTAAAGATCTTCACCGGTAATGTTGACTGCAACTGCATCGTGAGCAATACTCTGCCTGTGCCAATGGTTTGCCGCTATGTCCGCTTGATGCCTGTCAGCTGGTTCGAAATCATCTGTCTTCGTATGGAGATCTATGGCGAAGGTCCTCACATAGGTCAGTTTTAAAACTAGTGTTCATGCAGAGTTAGGGGTAGGTATAGTTCTTGTTTAAGGATTGAAGCTAAGATTTCGGTAAGCATTTAATATGAGGCATTTGGTGGGGAGGGTTATTGTACCTAAGACTTAGTTGTATAGAAGTTAATTGATCTAAGGCAGGTCTCCTACATATTACTCATTTTAGAGAGGGTTGATATTGAATTTTTAAGGATCTCTTTGCATGTATCCAGTCCCCTGGGGTAAATTCCTGAAGTGTAGTTGTACAGAGTTAAAATTTTAGGCCAGTGTGCACAAGACACCTTTTAAGGTCAAGTTCACCCAGGGTCTATTATCCTAGATATCTGATGGGGATGGGGGTAGGGGTACAATGTCCTAGGAGGTAGAAATCCTAAAGAGATAGATGGCCAGGGGGAATATAGGGATATTGACTTAGGGGGATGGCAGAGTAGTCTGTGGGTATTCACGTCCTAGGGTGCGTTCCCCTAGTACTAGTAGGAAGGTTGCCAGTGGATGGTAGTTGGAGGTTTTTTTGTGTGAATGTAGAACTTTCATTTCCGAAAGAACTTTTGATCTACCGCCAATCATAGCCGTATTCTTCTTTGTAGTTTAACTGTAGTAAAGACCTCTCTTTACAGTCCAGACAGTTCGTGGTCAATCTAGTTCATTAATCTATCATTCATCTGAGAGGAACTGAAGGTTTTATGAAACTTGCTCTCGTAAAAATAGCTCTTTGATCATCCAAAGTCCTAACTTCAAACCTAAAAATAACCGAACACCTAATACCTAGCATCAGTAAAAGCTCGAACACTATCTTTTATGGCATAATGCCATGCGTCCCCAGACCAAAAGGGTATTTTAACGTAATTTGTTTAGAACACCATATTTAAGGAATGACCGCACTTACCACTAGAAGTAGACTGGTCCAAAATGCCTCCATATATATCCACAGATGTTTTTATAATTCTCTTACGATTATACCTTTGAAATTGTCAAAGGCTTTGGAATAAAAGCGTTGTATGTGAATGAAAATTATCTCTTTTATTTTTGTCACAATTGAAAGCTATACTAGAAAATATATTGCTTGCTTTTTGCAATAAATACATTACTGCTTTCAATATAGATCATTTTGCGTTATATTATAAAGGTCATATTGCCCACGCCAGATATTACGTAAACGTAATTTTGTAAACATCTCCTGTTATTCTGATATATTTCTATCCACAAACATGCCTGAATAACTTCGGATCAAAGGACTATTTATGAAGATGGGGTATATCTTTCACCAAGTCCCATTTTCATTTATAATCCTTTTTTATTCATGCAAAGGCTTGCAATTAAAAAGAGCCCGTATGATAGCAAATTACTACTTTTTCATGAATTATACAATTTAGGATGTTTCATAATTTTTTGACCCCCCACTGTAATTTTTTCCATTTAGTAAAAGCAAACATTTTGCCGAGGTAAGCAAAAACATGAATATTCATGAACGGTCAGACAATACAGCCTTTTAGTACGTAACGTATAGTGAATGGGAATGGGCGATGATCCGTCCAGGAGGTAGAGGTCAGTGGTTTGTGCTGGTAATGTTCCAGCGAGCGAAAATGAGACAATCGGAGCAATATGAAGATGTTAAAAATTCAGAACTTAAAATGATGCCGTAAATATAATTATGTGCTTCTAGTAATTGAAGCAGGCTGAATCGTTCCTATATAAGGGATGAGGACCGTGAGGGCATCCCCCTGAGTCCTATTAAGGTGAACTTATTTTTTTCTCCATAGGCCCCGAAACAGGGGAAGGGGGAACGATGACTTTGTGGTTGGCTGGCTTCACTGAATGAGATGATGATCTCCAGTCTATCATCCACACCCGATAAAGTAAAATTTAAAAACGAATAATGATAATCATCATAATACGAATAATAATGATAATGATGATAATAATAATAAAAATAACAACAACAAATTGAACAACAAAAATAATAATGATAGTGACAATGATAATAATTATGAGAAAAATTCTGATGATAATGATAATAATAAGAAGTATAGAATACAAATACATGTAATAATAATAATAATAATAATAATAATAATAATGGTAATGATAATAATAATAAAAATGATAATAATGCTAGTAAAAAATTGATACAAATTATGGCTATTAATAAAGCGCCGGTATCTGCCAGGTATGACGCTCATGGCGCTCAACAAACAAATCTTGGAATAAAATAAGTGTAAACATACATTACAAGTCATTAAGATAATGAATTTCCAATCTGGTACAATTATTACCTTAATATAACTATCTTAAATGTGTACATACACCATGCAGTCATGATTCAATGGTCATTTTAGAAGAAGGTGGTTTAATTTTAAGAGCATCTTTGAAATCGCTGACGGCCGGTCCGGATTTACTTATCTTAATTGGGAGGTTTCAAAAGATGTGGACCTGAATGAGAAATGGCTCTACCCCCCCCCCCCCCCGACCTACATAGATTATTTCCCTCAGGCTGAAGAAAATTATTTGAACGATAGGCCAGTATTTAAAAAGAACAATAAAGAGTAGACAGTGTAAGAAGAAACATGTATTGATGTGTAGTATTGTAGGTTTTAAATTATGATCAATATAGAAGTAGTCCATGTATTTACTTTATTTAATTCACTTCAATATTAGTGTATTCGTCTTGCATCAGATGTATAATGATAAATGTTATTAAAATACGTCTTGGTATTCATGTTTAAGAGAAAACACTGTTAGTGGCAGTGGTTGTATGCTATAGGAGAAGGGTACTAGGCCTACATGTATTATGATATAAGTTTGTTTACATTTATATCGCACACTATTTCTATTTTGAAATAAATTTCATCACAAGATTTAATTTCTACTATAATTATTGTGCCTTTGATGCTGTATTTTTTGTCCAAGAAGTCATTTTTTATGTCTGCATCTACCAGTAATTTGATTTTATCTGGGCTATTGTGTCTCCTTTGTTGTGCAACCATGAAACCGTTTTTAGATCATAAGCTTTAAAATGTTTGCTTGAGATAGTACGTTCTTAGTATCCACAGTTTTCGATATCTTTTTTGTTTTACAAATGACGTTTAGTACTTCAGTATACTCATCAATAGCTATTAATTAAGTAATTATGTTGTCTGTTTCCACATTTCAACAGGACTTTTCAATTAAATATAATCGGAGTAACATATTCACAATATTCATTGGAGTTAAAAATTGTAATTCTATATGTATGTCTATGTCTCTGATTCATTGTGATTGTATTTTGTATGTAACCATTATTTGTCTAAATCTGTAAAATATTACCACAATTCAGCCATCTGGCTGTGAAAATACGTTTTAATATAGATAAATCTTGAAATCTTGAAATTAAATATGAAACCTGATTAGTAATTAAGATCTTATTCGTGATTAATATTCAGGGGGATATTTGAGTAACAGAAACAGGCTATATACCATTCATGGTTGACGGTTTTGTTTACTATAAAAGATACAGAGTATTAAGAAATATGGTCCAAAGAGAGGTGAAAAAGGCTAAACTCGATTACTTACAAAACAAGATAGAAGAAAATAAACAAGATTCGAAAAAACTTTGGCAGAATCTAAAAAGCTTAGGATTGAAAAATAAGAAGCGAAAAGAACAAGAATCTGTCATTAAAATTGATGGGGAATTATGTCATGATAAGATGGCCATCGCTGATGAATTCAATTCTCATTTCACAAATGTGGCTGCCAAATTAGTAGACAAACTCCCCCCTTCCAAAGACTTTTTCAGCGCAGACAATGATTGTATTCGTGACTTTTACGAAAGAAAAGGTGTACGTGAAAACAGCTTCGAGTTATTACCAATCAGTGAACAATTTGTTTTCAAAGAGTTACGTAAGTTGAATGTATCAAAAAGTACTGGGTTAGACTTGATTCCAGCTAAATTTCTAAAAGATGGTGCGAAGGTTTTATTTAAGCCTCTAAGTTACTTAATGAACCTATCTATCTTGACGAGTACTTTTCCAGAAGATATGAAAATAGCAAAAGTGACTCCACTTTATAAAAAGAAAGATAAAACTGATGTTAGCAACTATAGACCTATTAGTGTTTTAAGCGTAGCATCAAAGATTCTAGAAAAATCGGTCTGTGTTCAAATTGAAAGATACTTCAAAGAAAATGATATAATTTATAAATTTCAATCTGGTTTTCGACATGATTATTCGACTGAAACATGTCTAATTCATTTGACTGATTATTTGAGGAGAGAAACTTCCCAAGGGCGCTTTGTTGGTATGGTGCTCCTTGATCTGCAAAAAGCTTTTGATACAGTTAATCATTGCGTCTTATTGAAGAAGTTACAACTAATGGGTTTTGATAAGGCAAGTTTAGATTGGTTCAGATCCTACTTATCTAATCGGCACCAAGTAGTGGCCATTCATGATATTCGTTCCAAACTAATGCCTATAACATGCGGTGTTCCTCAGGGAAGTATTTTAGGCCCAATTCTATTTTCAAGTTATATAAATGATATGTGTACTTGTATAAAAGACTTCAAACTATTATTGTACGCAGATGACAGCGTACTACTCTATTCAAATCCTGATCCTAAATATATTGAGGAAAAGCTCAGTGAACAGCTGTCTACGTGTGTCGATTGGATGACTGATAATAAGCTTTCTTTACACTTGGGAAAAACAGAAAGCATTTTATTTTGTTCTAAAAGTAGTTCTAAAAAGTCATTTGAATTCAAAGTGAGACACAATAATCAAGCAATCAAGAGAAAAGAGTCTGTGAAGTATTTAGGCATTGAGTTGGCTAGCGCAATTTCATTTTCATCTTTAGTAGAATCAGTTGTAAAAAAAGCAAATTCTCGTCTGAAATTTTTGTACAGATATCAAAGTTGTATGGATTTAAAAGCAAGACGTACACTCTGTTTTGCTCTTATTCAATGTTTATTTGACTATGCTAACCCCGCATGGTACAGTAACATAAACAAGTCAGATCAAAAGAAGTTGAAGATTATACAGAACAAAATGGTGAGATTTATCAACTGTTCTGGTCCAAGAACTCATGTTGGCTATAGCGAACTTTCTAAAGCTGGTTTTCTTGAAGTCGACCAAAGATCAAAACAACTCGCATTGCATCACGTGCATAAAATATATCATACTAGGTCGAATCATTATATTCGATCCAACTTCGATCTTGTTACTGACGTACATGATTATAATACAAGAAATAGACGATTCAACTTTAACTTACCAGAAAGAGTAGGTAGTATTGGAAATTCGTTTTATTACAATGCCATAAAACATTGGAATTCCCTTCCCAATGGTGTAAAAGAAATAGGAAACTATGATCATTTTAAGAGGAAATTAAAGGAATACCTAATACTTGACAGTCAGAGAAGAGAAGTGAATGACATGTTATATGATTGAAATTGTTATTCTTCTGTCGGTTCATACTTTTTCATGTTGTATATACTTATGTTTTCGTACGTTATAGAAATTCTACAAATTCATCATTATTTTCCTCTTCTTCCTTCTCCTCTTTTTCTTCTTCTCCTTCTTCTTTTTCTTCTTGTACTTAATATCATTTCTATCATCAGTTTAATGTTGTTATTATTATCTTTGATAAGTAGTTCTTTTAATTTTCTTATCTGTCTGTAAATATTACTATTTTAATTTATTAATTGTATACATGTCTGTAAGGGACCCCACTGGAAATAAGCTCTCGAGCTTTCGTGGGTTATCCTGTTCAAGCTGACTTATTTTTGATCTGTTATTATTGTATATTGTTGTATGTTGGAAGCTTGTCGAATAAAAATCAATCATCAATCAATCTACTGTATCTAAATATAAATATAGAAAGTGGTTCAGCATGCTCAGGGTATACATATTCTTTCTATGGATCATTATTTTTTATTTTACACAGCGAAGCTAGCCCATAGAAAAATGAACACCAAGTAAGGGCAGATTAAAAAAAGAAACTGAAGAGGGGCTCTTCAGTGCATAACTTGCGATGAGTAGATAGAGGGGGTGGGGAAAGTTGGAGGGAGAAAGGGAGCTAGTATGGAGATAGATAGAGAGAGAGAGAGAGAGAGAGAGAGAGAGAGAGAGACAGAGAGAGAGAGAGACAGAGAGATAGAGACAGAGACACAGAGAAAGAGAGAGAGAGAGAGAGAGAGAGAGAGAGAGAGAGAGAGAGAGAGAGACCGTAAAAAAAAAAAGGGGGGGGGGTTGTCAAAACTTATGAGGCCTATGACACAAGTACATGTAGGGCCTATAATATATAAACATAGTCTATGTCTGGGAGAGCTATATAAATGCCGCAGACAAATTTATAATGATGATTATGATAAATGATAGTCAATATTGATAATAAAATCATAAAAATATTAGGCAATCCAATCTATTACAACCCTACAAGCCTACCTTGAAGGAATCAAAATTAGATTTTGTATCCATACCATGGATAGGCGCTATATACTAAAATTATCAGTAATATAACTATAGGCAGTTAGGCACTGCATATAATTTAGGCTTTATTAATTGGTACCCTTTGAGCTGAGACTAAAAACGTTCAACACGCTTCGTAACATTCTAAACTAAAAAAGGGGTCCATGAAGAAAGTGAAAATATTGTTATTGCTATTGGCTCGCTAGATTCATTCTACGGCAGCATATAAGTAGACCTGCAATGATATAGAAATCTCCAAATTTATTTCAAAACTCTTATTGCAACAAAAATGGCGAATCGACAATTTCCATCTGCTTTTCTGAAGTCGGTGTTACAAAACGGAGTCGGACGATATGTGTGCCAGTTGCAACGATTGACTTTCCAGTTTAGCAAAGTCCATGGAACAAGCAGAGGTGTTCGGTAAGTAGTCTTGACTCTAGAGTAGATTACTTCATATATCATACAATGTTAAGGAATTATTAAGTATTTAAGATTGACAAAGACTTCAAGTTGCATTTATGATGAAATTTGCAGTTATCGCTTCATTGCTGCTTAGGCCTACATGAATTTAAGTATATGGGGCGATGATATCGTGAATATTTGTTGTTGTTGTTGTTGTTTTAATTTATAGGCGTTTTTCATTCAGAAGTGAATATTTACGCCTCTTCTCTCAGGATTTTTATTCCTTTAAAATTAGATTTACTTTTTTTGATATATAGATTTGGATAAATTGGATTTTTAAAAGCTAATTTTTATTTAATGATGAAGAATTCAGTGGCTGGCGAGCAGAAGGCTTATCGGCTATATAGGACGCCCAAGGACCAACTCGGACACGGTACGTTGTGTCAAGCTTCTCAACTCAGCCTAATGCTGAGCCTAGGCCCTCCGACGTCCACCAATATGTCTAGTCGTCTCCACCGCGTTTCTTCAAAATTTTGACCGAAAACCAAATAAAAAACAGATCATGATACATGAAGATTTTAAACGTTAATATAGACAGTTCTCTCTTCTAATTTCTTTTTTTCTTCTTTTTTTTTCTTCTTTCTCACTCTTCTTCTTCATGTACATGTATACTCACTATAAAAAGCGAAACATATTGGGCTCAAATAATTATGTGCGGTGCAAGGTGGTTAGTAGGGGTACAGGTGTACCCTTTTAGATCTAACTACGAAGTTAACCAAAGCCTGTTGGTGATTAATATCTGTTGATTTCAGGAGTATTGGGATTACTTCTTCGTTTTCTATTCCAGATTCTGTTATAAGCATGGCTCGCTCTATAAGAAAGAGTGGGCACTTACATAAAAAATGTTTAACTGTTTCTTTTTGGTGCTCACAGTTTGGACAATGACCGGTCTCATGTTGATTCAACTCAAAAAGATTTTCATTTAGACCTAAGTTTCCCATTCTTAGGCGATGAAGAATAGTTTCATGATATCTGTTGTTCAGGTAACACACAAATGTTTTTGATACTAGAGTTTGCGTTTCCCGTAGGGGGGATAATGTTTCATTCCATCTTTTTTGCCATATCTCTGTGTAGTATTTCTTTATAACATAATTTGATTCTGCTCTGGTAAGAGCGTTGTTAATTTCTATATTTTTATTTAGTCCTGCTTTAGCAAACTTATCTGTTATCTCATTGTGTTGTAGACCACAATGACTGGGAATCCATTCGAAATAAACCTGGGTGCCCTTGTATTTTAGTTGACTACACAGGGTTAAAATTTCAAGAATGAAAGATTCGTCTTTACGAGATTCTATGGCCTGGAGTGAACTCAAAGAATCAGAAAAGATGACTGCCCCGGTGTAGAGTCCTGGGAGTTGTAATAGCCATGCCAGGGCAAGTACAATTGCGGCCATCTCTGCTCTATAAGAAGATGTGTAATTAGCCAGTCTCTTGGATTGAGAAACATCATAATAAGGTACATGAAATGCAGCAGCAGCAGAGTCTTTATCTGGCGATCTTGATCCATCTGTATATATGTGTAAATAATTTGTCCATTTCGAATTTATCAATTCTAGGGCTGCTTGTTTTTGGGCAAAACAGATATCTGTTTTCGTTATTACCTCTTTTAGCTCAGATGACACATGGGGAGAGAGTATTTTCCAAAAGGGTGTGTTGAAAAAATACTTCATTGGATCTTCTAGTATGTAACTGAAGTTTAATGTACAATCCTTGGTTCTACGTCCAAAAGCTAATCTAGAGTTAGTACCTCCAAGAATATTAAATTGCCAACAATCTTTCACATCTTCGTTCAGAGGGTGTTTGCGCATACTCTCGATTCGTTTTCTTAGTTTAATTGATAACATTTCTCGCCTTAAATCAAAAGGCATTTCGCCTAGTTCGACTTGCAGCGTTTTAAGGGATGTACCTTTCCGAGCGCCTGCACAAACAAATAACGATTGGTACTGAACTGAGTTCAACATATTTTTTGCGCTTGTCGTAGCCGAGTTGTATGCTTCGCAACCATAGTCGATAATTGATAGTATTAATGCTTTATATATCATCACTAGTTCTTTAGCATCTCCAGACCACTTGGCGTATGCTAGACTTTTGATAACATTAATCCTACCTTTACATCTTTTACTAATATCTAATAAATGAGGCCTCCAAGTCATCCGTTTGTCAAATGTGACGCCGAGATACTTGTGCTCTTTATGTGGTGTCAACTTTTGACCTCTTATATATAACTCGTAATTATCATCATTTGTATTGTTCGAAAATAAGATAGGGGTCGTTTTCTCTACCGACATAATAAGTCCAAATGGATTGAGCCATGAGTTCAAAGAGTTTAGATATTGTTGTATGTTCTGGATATTTTGTTTTACATCATGGCCTGATTCCCAAATTACGATGTCGTCTGCATAAATCAAGCTATGTATATCTGGTCTCAAAGGTATGTCACTTATCATTATATTAAAAAGGAGGGAGCTCAAAATGCTACCCTGGGGTAAACCGTTTTCAGGATGCGTAATTGCCGATTTGGCATTACCTATTTGCACTTGAAAGGTACGGTTTAACAAGTAGTTTCTCAAAAAAATCAATATGTTTCCTTGGAGACCAATTCTGCGTAACTTGACTATTAATCCTTTCGTCCAGAGAGTATCATAGGCTTTGGCCAGATCAATAAATACGACTATGGTTTTCATACCCACAAATAGATATTTCTGAATTTCATTTTCTAAATGTACTAAGTTATCTATTGAGCTTCTCTTTTTTCTAAAACCATGTTGTATACTACTCAAAATTTCGTTTTTCTCTATGAACCATTCTAATCTCTCCTTTACCATACTTTCTAATATCTTGATAAAGCAAGGTAATAATGAGATAGGTCGGTAGGATGTTAGTTGGGAGGAGTCTTTATTTGGTTTTAATATTGGTATCAACATTGCGTGTTTGCATTGTTCCGGAATCGTCCCAGAAGACCATATTCTGTTATAAAGACAGAGTAATGTTTTCCTAGCCCTGGTTGGAAGGTTTTGAAACACAGTATATATCAAGCCATCTTCACCAGGGGCTGATGTCTTTTTTATATTAAGTACTTTTTCGAGTTCCATCATAGTAAAAGGTTCATTGATAACTGAATCATGTTCTCCTTTATAATCAATAGATTTATATTCATCTAGCAGTTCTTTATTTCCCTTTTTTGTTTTACTACTGGTCTTCAGAAAATGCTTTCCAAATTCGTTAGCTTTTTCTTGATCATCTATAATTACTTTAGATTCTACTTTTAGTGCTGATATCTTAGAATGAGTTTTATTTGGATTACCCTTCAGACAACGAATCAAATTCCATAGTTCTGAGATTGAAGTGAACCTGTTCAGTTTTGAAGTGTAATCCAGCCAAAACATTCGTTTTGTCTGTCTAATAATCCTTTGGGCTTCGGCCTTCTTTTGCCTATATAATTTTAGGTTTTCATCATTCCATACTCTCAATAACCTATTTTTGGATTCGTTCCGTTCCTTAATCTTTATTTTGCATTTTTCTGTCCACCATGGGACGGGGTTGAATCTCGCATTCTTGTTTTTATTTCTTTTGGGTACAGTGTGTAATTCATTTAAGATATTATTTAGAGATTCCATGAAGTTTCCGTAAAAAGTTTTGACATCTGCGTCTAGCAGCGAGTCAGTGTCCATTCGTTGATCGCACAGTTTATTGAAGTCGTGCCAATCTATCTTCTTGAATGACCGTTTTAGAGTTAGGTCATCTTTCGTACAATCTGATTTAAGAGTTTTTTTGTCGATTTCAATATATATTGGAAAATGGTCACTTCCGAATTTGTTTGAGAGCACTTTCCAGCTAGTGGAACTGGCTAAAGCGGGAGTTGCTAATGATAAATCTAAACATGAGGTTTCGCCAGTAGTTGGGTTTAGGCGAGTACCCGAGCCATCATTTAGGAAGACTAAATTGTGTTTCAGTAAATATTCCTCAATCACTTTTCCATTTTTATCTGTATTTTTACTGCCCCATTGAACATTATGAGAGTTAAAGTCTCCCAATATTAACATTCTACGTTTGTTCTTTATTTCCTTTATCAAGAAATCTAGTTTATTCATAATTATGTCTTCACATGGATTATAGTAATTTATCACGGTTATGGATCTGTTGTCAAAATACAAATTAATCTGTTGCATTTCGATGTCAGTTTCTATGATTGGGTAATCATAATTTAAACTGTTGTGTACATATATGGCACATCCTCCACCGCGCCTTGTTTTCCTGCTTTTAGCAAAACATTTGTAATTAGCGATTTGTATTTTGTCGTGATCGCGGAACCATGTTTCCTGAATACATAATAAATGAATGGTTTCACTTTTTATAGAGTTTAAGTAAAGCAATAACTCATCCCCATGTCCCTTTAATCCCTGTGCATTCCACTGTAGGATGCGGAATGCCATCTTAGTTCCTTTAATTAACTCGCTTGCATTAAGAGCTGACCTGCAGCTATCTTAATTAAAGACAACACCTCTCCTTCTGATTTATCTTTCATAATTTGGATCATTAGGTGAAGAAAGAAGGTTATCAATTCCTCATTTGTTGCTTTGGTTATAAAATTTTCCTTGATTTGTGAAGACGGTCGCCCTGTCTTTTCGCTAGTATGCCTATCTTGGCGTTGTGGCAAGGGAGGATCTGCCTTTGGGGTGTGATCCGGAAACAAATGAGAGTTATCGACTTGAGGGGTGGGGTGGTTTTGCTTTACTGTATTTAGACCAAGATCAACAGATGGTTGGGGATTATTTGCGGTGTTTAGATATTGTTGGGGAGGAGCTAGTTTACGCTCCAATGGTATTGGAGCTTGCGCTTGCATATTATCTTTTTCTTCTTTCAATTGGCGAGCGGCTTGAGCATAGCTGAGATTATTTAGCACCTTTATCTTTTGTACTTCTTGCGCTTTTTGTGCTTGTTCGCATCCATTATATGCAGCGGAATGTTCACCTCCACAATTTACACATTTGGGAGTGTCCTTTTTTATGCAATCGTCGAAACTATGCTCCTCTCCACATCTGACACATCTCTGTTTCTGTTTGCAAACAGCTATGGTGTGGCCATATCTTTGGCATTTAAAACACCTGGGGCTTGAAGGTATATAGGGTTTGACCTTTATTCTTTGGAAACAAAGAATGATGTCTTGGGGAAGTACTGTAGCTTCAAATGAAACAATTACACTCCGAGTTGGAACTAAATCGACATGTACATTCCCATCTTGAGGTTCTTCCCTCTTTCGATTTTTCCTTACTATTCTTTTCACGTTAACTACCTTTTGACTCTTTAGTTCTGTTTCTATTTCTTTTTCTGACATCTCAGTCGGTATATCTGATATGACACCTTTCTTCAAATCAAGTTTCAAATTGACCTTCACTGGTACGTTATCAATGATTTGTATATCAGACAATTTCTTATGTTGTTTCGTATCCTTGCATTTGACGAGGATTCCGTTCCGGGTAGACTTTATAAATTCTGGCGATGAGCCGATACAGTTTTGGATAGATTTTGCGATTTTTAACATGCTAATGTTTCTTAATGATTTTTCCCTGTCAATAGGTGTTATGAAAAGCTTTAGATCTTGGTCAGTTGCTATTAGAATTACTGGATTTTGGTTACGAAATACTGAGTTATGTGGTTCCATGTTATCTGATGACGAATCCTCTTTTAGTGATAGGTTCTCAACATTGATACTTCCTTCACGTATCTTTCTTTTTTTTCTTCGAACACTTGCAGACGTGACTGTCTGGAATCCGTCCTTTAGTTCTAATCCTAAATCTTTGGCTTGGTTGCCTGAATCAATATCTGCCATAGCGTTAAGTGAGGAGTCGTCGGAGTTCATGGTCCGCGCCGCGTGCGGCGGGAGATTTAAATCTACTTTGATTTGTTAACTTATTTATGGTGCAGAATTATGTATAAAATGAGCCCAAAATGTTCGCTTACCTTTAGCAAGTCATTTCCTATCTGAAACTAGAGTCGAAAGTATGGAAAGTCCCGTGAAAATCCGATAAATATCCAAAAAAAATGCAACAAGCAACAGACAGACAGCCACGTGCACCGACCTAGCGTAATGTTAGTCTTGATCAAGGCAATACATTAATCAGATTCAAGATGTCATCGACATTTTAGTTTGAAACAATAAATAGAAATGCGAGGATGTATTATATTATTCAAAATATTATGAAAACATAAAAAGAGATATAGTTGCCATGTAGGTCAAGTCAAACAGAACCACAACTGCAACTGAGTCAAAGGAAAGTAAAATCATGTGACTGAGTCTGAGAGATGGGACTGGGAGTGGGAGCACGACCTGGTGGCCGAGTGCCGGATGGGGACATTTTTTTAACATTTTGTTTTTTAATGGGAGAGGGGAAGGGGATGTAATATTCATGTACGATCAAATTGTTTTTGTTACCATATTACACAAAAAAATCTTTTATAACTCTTGGATTGCTTGTTCAATGGGCCGTATGCATAAAAAGTAGCAATTGCTTGTGCTAGCCTTTTACTTGAATCCGTATGCATAAACATAAGCAATTTCTTGCAAGCAAATGCTTTTGCTAGCAAGCACAAGCAATTGCTTGATGTCCGCAAGCAATTGCTTAAAGATCAAGCAATTGCTTAAAAACGTATGCATAAAACGAACCTTTTGCTTGTTCTTATAAGCAATTGCTTACGTTTTTTCAAGCTCCGTCATAGCAGCTTGAGCTCTTGCTTAATCGGGACGTTCGCGGTTAAGCATCATGTTTATGCTCGTTAGAGAAAAACCAAAGTTGTACAGGAGTAGAATAAATCGAGAAGAAATTGCTCCCGAGACCTATCGGAAACTATTCCGTTTCGACAAAGAGAACGTTGAGTGGTTAGCACACAGGTTCATACCTGAACATGATGAAAAACGGGGAGGATGTCTGACAACGGTGGAGAGCATGGAGGCCACGCTCCACTACTTGGCGGAAGCCCGCCTTTGTTCTCCCATGAATGATGTTCACACCGGCGTGACGTCGCTATTGTTGAGATCGTAAGCAATTGCTTGCTGGAGGCAAGCAAAAGGTTTGAGCACAAGCAAAATGTTATGCATACGGATTTAAGCAATTGCTTGAGCTTGATCTTTTGCTTGACAAGCAATTGCTTGTGCTTGAAGCAATTGCTTGCAAGCAATTGCTACTTTTTATGCATACGGCCCATGTAAATTTAAATTTTTAGGTTTTTTATAGCCTATTGGCTGTTTCTTTACCTATGTATTTCAATTCATTTTTCAGGGACTACATAGAAGAGGATATCATTGACTTTGCACGGAAAAATCCTCAGGTGGTACTCTACGTCACTCCACATAACAAGTTTTCTAGTCCAAGGATAGTCGCTGAATTCTGTGAGTGCATAGTACTTAGCAGTCATTCATGTATATAACATGTTTAAACTTCAAATTAAATTTTTGCTGGATTTAGACTGATCTAAAATTTTGATGTAAGGACCTGAATTATTGTTAAAAATGAGAAGGGTGTGGGGAAATAATGGATTATGGATGTAGACATCTTGAAGCACAAAATTCAGAAAATTCAAAATATACATGTACATGTATGGTGAAACTTAAAATTCTGTTTTAGCGAAGTGTAGTCTAATTTTTGAAATTCCCGTCACTCAACAATTCAATAAGTTCAAAATGATTGGACTACAAATATTGATTGTCTTATATGCAAATGAAGTTTGTAAGATTCGTTGTGTTAGGATTTATATGTACCTAATTTCTGAAATCATATTTATTTATTTATTTCTGTTTATAATATCATGTTTCAAAGACCGCCAGATATAATGACACAATCCGTTTCATTTTCGGTAAGATCTTGTAACACTATCTTCTTGAAATCATCTCTTCCCCTTTCTTGGCAGTGAATGGCACCAAGCGATCCGTTCAAATGAGCACGCTCGACAGGGAAGAGGTCTCCACACAAGTCGACCTTCTCCGCACCCAGTCCGGGAACGACCTGGTGCGAATCCGCAGGCCCTACCATACAGACTTCCCCAGCATTCAGGGAGCCTGGCATCCGTTCGCGAACAAACCAACGAACCTCAACGTCGCAGAGTTTCCGACCAAAGAACCCACCTTCGCTCACCCCAAGACAAGGAGATGGGATGTCCTGGGCAGAGAGGAGATGGAAGATCACTTGAAGGAAGTGATCAAGCAGAAGGAGTCTGGATCATGAAAACTTGAAGACTATTCTGGACATTAAAGCTTTGTGCTCGAGAGATCTTCCATTGGGGAAAAAAAACCCAAGTCATTGGACATTTTTGTATGTGATTGTGATGATCATGATTCTCTTGTGGTTAAAGTTGCTCATGTGTGGGTATATAGAGGGCAGCACATGGACGTACGGCGTACGCACAGGAGCGTAATACCTGTTGGCTCAGTGTTATGTAGTGATTGCCAAGTTGCCTACTTCACAAACGACTATTTACCCCCGCATGAACATCTTTAATTGAAAAGTGGAGACATGTGAAACCTCAGAAAGGACATTATTGTATATGAACATTCACTTCATAAAAAGTACCAATATATAAATGTACAATGTACTTTATCAAAGTTAATTTCAATAAAGTGTGAATGAATGATAACTTTCAAGTTTCTCAAGTTATTCTTATTTTTTTTGTGGTTAATATGTCCAGTTACGAGTCATTTAAAGATACCACCTAGCAGTCTATCAGCGTGTTTCCACAGAAAACATCGACACTGTATTTTCCGTGTCATACCGGGTCAGTTTTCCTGTGGAAACACAAGCGTGTCGGGTCGAGTCGACCGAGATGCGGATTATCAGATCCACCTCTGGGAGGTGGATCTTGACGTGTCGACCCCAACGAACTCCCTGTAAAATCTCTGTGGAAACACACAGCGACAAACCGTGTCTGGCGGAGCATCAGAGCGCGCGAAGTCCCAATCACCACTGCAGCGTGATTGGTTGAAAAATACTCTGAAATACGCGTATTCAATAATATGTTTATATACGCGCTGTACGTAACAATGAAAAATGTACGTCACAATAGAATAACGTGGAATCCTGTGTAGATCTGAATCCATGATCGAGGTCAAAGGTTGAATCTTGACTTCCGATTAACACGGTATTTGCCTGACTTGGAACACGGAATCGGGGCGAATCGGAATGCTGCGCTCTGTGGAAACAGATTGGTTTAATACCGTGTCGCTGCGACACGGTATTTCAATCCGGAAAAGATAATCCGGGTTCCACTTTTTTTCTGTGGAAACACGCTGTATGACACAGATTTGATCCCAAATAGTTGAGATAGTTGAACAACCGTGTGAAAAAAGAGAACAGTTTCAAGTTTACCATTTTGCACTAGGAGTTAGATATAAAGAAATATGAAGAAAAGTTTTTCTTTTAACACACTGATACTCTTTTCACACTAGTTTTGCTTAACCCCCTACTTTGCTTAGCCCCGTACTATCCTTAACGCCCGACTATTTTTCGGGCTTTTTACACACCCCGTTTTTCTAGTCCCGTACTAGCGCCTATTCCGGAATAAGAAAATTCACGCTGTTCTCACTGCAATTCGTTAGCCCCTGATATCGTGAATGTTATGATTGAACAGTGGGCTCCTTACTTCACATCTGGCAAGCTGCGATACGCTCCATTGCGTAGTACTGGACTATTTTTCGTTTCTGTTCTCATTCATTTGCTTGGTGCCGCAATTGCGGGGTTAGCAGGAGTTAGCACCACAATTGCGGGGTTAGCCCTGCTATTTTGCAGGGTTAGTTAACCCCGTACTATAGGTGGGGCTAGCCCACTTTGGTCAATACGAGTCTGAACAGAAAGTGGAATAGGCTTAACCCCAGACTATAGGTGGGGCTAAGACCCCCCTTAACCCCACCTATAGTACGGGGTTAAGCAAAATTTTACCAGTGTGAAAACAGTATGAATGTGATTATTTTAGTTGGAACTTTCCAAAAGGACGTTTCAAGTCAAGATAGAGTTATATTCTATATACGATGACACACTTCTATTGACATGGTACCTTTCTTCTTATTTTTTTTCTTGTATTGAGAGCATTTCTTATGATGGTGTTGATCACTTTTGTTGTTTTCTCTTTAAAGGCTCATTCACACCAGTACTGCACCAAGCAAAAATCAGACACTGTTGCCTATAGAATTTGTTCACATATGCTTCAGTCTCTGATTTTCAGTGTTCCCTAAGTTCTGGTTGCCCGGTTACAGCATTAATTACTAGTACGAGATAAGTTGACCTTATTGAGAGCATTGATTTTCCCTTATACTCTTTGATCCGTAACCATCTGAATTTCTTGTGTATTTCTCCAATGATTTTATGTCTTCCACACATGCTAAGATAACAGAGAGAGAGAGAGAGAGCGAGAGGGTGAGAGTCAGAGAAAGACTGGGGTGGGGAGGGGTAGAAAATTATACATATAAAGAACTTGGAGCAATATTAAGTTTGAGCTTCAGTCTTCCTGCTCACCAGCCCAGGGTTGGGGTTAAATAATGGTGCATTGCACTTACAAATTTCCATTTATGATCTTGACATTTGACTAACGACCCCCCCCCCCCCAAACCTATGTAATCTTTCAGATTTGGCAATACATAGTGGAATGAAAGTGATGATAATTAATGCTACAGTGTTCAGCCTAACCTATGAGATTGTAGATAAACATGCGTAACACAATTACATAATTGAAAATGATATTGCTAATTTTTTTTTTTTTTTTAGTGTATCGACAAAGAAAAACGGCAACAAATTTACAGTATTACCCTATTTCCTTGAAAATAATAATACTGATCAGGTGGCAAGAAAGAGGAACAGAGCAGAAGAGAAATAAAGGTGAAGAAAGGAAACAAAGATACAGGAGCAAAGTGAGAAAAGGAAATAAAACAGGAAGAAAGTACAAGAAACAAAAAGAAAAGAGAATGGTGAAGAGAAAAACAAATATAAAGATAAACAGAAGAAGAAAGGAAGGAAGACGGAAACATGTTGTAGACACATCCAACACTCGACAACAAGACACACAAAAATACATATACATGTCAACTTATTACCTTCTTTTAGAGATTTAGAATAAAGACTTTTATTAGGCAAATATATGAAAGAAATAGTGTACATAATTGTAATTTTCAGATGATATACATGTACATGACTCGACCAAAGCAAACATGATGATAAATGGTTGAAGATGAATTACCTGGTTGTCATAACAATTATGCATATTTTAATGATACAATTTCTCTATACTTCTTTCTCTTCCCGTGGAAAAATTCATAAGACATTTCTATTACTGCGGACATTCCAAACTGATATTTGTAACCACAATTAGGGTGACGTAAGACAATATTTCTTAAGACAACATGACAAGTAGAAACCTGTAGGCGATATGTTGTGTGAACTTGAAACCAGAAATATATTACTGATAATACAGTGACCCTTGTTATAAAAACATTGCCGTAATGATCTTATGTTATAAAATGGTAATTTTGCCATTCCCATTTCTTCAATTGTTTTTACTTTGCCCTGATAATACAAGGTTTTGATATAACAAAGGAATCTTCTTGGTCCTGGGAGTATGTAAAAATCAGGTTCCACTGTACTATAAGCTATTAATTATAAAAATAATAGAAGTACTAGTATTAAGGGTAATGCAAAGTTTTGGGAAATTGTCAAAATTGGATGGATAGTAATTCTTTAAAATGTCGACATATTTGGATGCCCCTGTGGATGAATCATAAGCACTAGAAAATTTAGCCCCTAAAACACATTTGCTTTCGAGAAATTGAATAATCAAAAATTTACAGGTGCTCCCGGTAAATTTTAAATATTTAAAATAGCTTTCAAGGCCATTCCATGGTAGCTGCGACCATGAAAATCGCAGAATATGCAGTTCTGATATATAATTTCCAAACTGGAATAGCAAATCGGTTGATTATAGTCAAGAAACATTGTTTTGAAGCTAAAGTAATATCAGTCTTGAGAGGGTGCTATACAACATAAAGAGCTTATTATTTACAATTTCATCACTTAAAACTTGATTTCAACCGCGATAACGATCATTGACTATTGTAAAATCACATATGCTTCCAATATGTTCATTTGAACCAAATTCATGACCCCATACCAAAACTTTGTATTACCTTTAACTTTCAAATTAGTAATATCTTGACTGTGGGTTTAGCTGATGTATACATGTAGGGCATTCAAAAAATTGTAATTTCTCTTATGGTGCTCATGTTTGTCATACAGTGGCACTCCTGGTGCTCCATGAATACCTCGGTTATAGAGTACCGAAGTGTGACGTCATACTGGCCAAGTTGTCAAGGTCGCTGGTTTCACACAATCTTGTGCTAAACAATGGCGTGGTAATCACACCAGTGCCAAACATTGAAATTGCCATACTCCATGCAGCCTGTTGCTTGAGTGAGTTTGAGGGAACCTCAAGCGCAGGGTCTGTTGTTTGGAACCAGTAGCCTGGACAACAAGCAAATATGACGCTTTGGTACTCTTTAGATCAGTGGCTAATTGACACACATCAGGTACCCATGTACACCTGGGAGGTAAATGCACATGTATAATTGTGTTACCACTAGACTTTAATGCCAGGCTGATACTTGAACCCTGAAAGGCTGAACCTCTTGATCAAAAGTCAAGTAAATGAACGAAAATACACCTCTACAAAGCATTTCAAGAAAATTCCTCCGATCAACTTCTCATTCAAATAACCTTATTTGACAAGCAGATAAATAAAATATGCCTTTCTAACAGTGAACACTGATTCACAGTATCCAGACCAAACCCTACATGATAGAAGTTTTGAAGATGAACCACACTGCCAGACAGGGGAACATAAAGATGTAAAGCAAACTTTCAGATAGGCTTTCCCCTTCATAGTTTCACTGTGGTTCACATTACGGTTCCTTGAAATCTCTCTCTCTCTCTTTTCATTGCTTGCAGCATCTTGAATCTTCTCTTTATTTGCTACCTTTAGTTTTTATCTTTGTGTAACAGTGTCTTTTAAATCAATGTTTCTTCATTTTCTTCGTTTTCTTGGTGCTTGTTCCATTTATTTGCTCTCCCTCCTTCTGTTCTTTATTCACGACATCTTCAATGTTCTCCTCGCTCGCTACCTCCAGAGTCCTCTTTGTCCTTTGAACATCATCACCTTCACTGTCTTCGGAATCTTCAGAATCCATATCCTGTGTGAAAGTGGAGCTGGAAGTGGAGCTGAAAGTGGAGCTGAAATCCACGGCGCCCAGGGCATCCAGGGTGGCATCGTCATCATCGCAGCGATCAGCAAGGGCTTGGAAGTCCTCTTGGACGAAGGCTTTAGCAGCTTTGGAACGGTGATACCTCTGTATCAAAAGAATCATCAAAATCATGCATTGTCACGACATATAGAGAATGAACAAATTTATGCATTGTGGCATACACAGTAGATTTAAAGTAGCAAGGTTATTTTGAGTAGTTATCTAATGAATGGAATTGCATAATGTTAATTTCAGTCTTCACATTTCTTCACCCACCATCATGCAACTGGAAGAATAGTTCATCTACTAAAATATGTAAAAAGCTATTCAACCTATCGATCGATTATGAACTTGAACAACCTGTGATAATGTTAAAAAGCAATTCATGTAGCAGAAATTCCATCACTCAATTCTTTCAAATCAAATCTTGATATGTACTGGTCACTGAAGAAAGACTAGTTAGATCCTGATCACATTTGTATTAAGCGCTATATAAAAATTAAATATTATTATTATTATTATTATTACAGCACCAAATTCAAGAGTAACCTACTAGCGGACACTAAGGGGCGAATAAATTTTGTATAAATTTATGCCTACTTTACAAGGTATGATATCCAAGGTATGAATTGCTTAGGCAATCATCGGCAGTGATGGTATACATGTAGTTTTACAAGATTTCTTCATTGAAAAAAACACCACAAAAATTTGGAAATTATTTGGATATCATCTCTTGATCACAAAACTGTATTTCATCCAACTTCAAGTACTGGGCCCTGTTTCATAAAACTTGTTATCAACAACAAGTTTCAATAACTGTTATAAGCTACTGAAATTGTGGCATTTGATTGGGTGTGAACGAATCTGTCATGGGTCCTGATGTTGACTTCTGAGAATATGTAACTGATATCAACAAACGTGCTTTCTATCATTCAGCCTTGCCATGATATTATTCCCAATCATAACATGACAAGGGGGGCGTTTCACAAAGATCCTATTAGTCGAACTTATTTCTAAGTTGGACTTAACAATTCTGTAAAGCCGTTAGCATCTATGAAAATATTTTGCAAAAGTAATTTTTTAAGGCATAAAATGTTGATTTAAATCATTCGTATTTTCTATTATCAAGGAGATTTCATGTTCTTGATGTGGAATTTATAAAAAGTCTAAAATACTTGAATTTTTACTTTTGAATATATTTTATTCTAAGGCTACAAATGGCTCTCCATAATTTTTAAGTCCAACATAGAGTTAAGTTCGACTTGGGATCTTTGTGAAACACTCCCAAGGTATCATTACAAAAAAAAACCTACCAATGTTTTGAGAGCTTTCTTGCTAATGACGGGATGCTTAGGAGGTAAAGGAGGATTGAACTTCATTGCATCTGAGCTGTACGTCTTCAATATATCCTTTGGATCCCTGCAGGCAGACATAAAAATCAGAATTCAAATTGGTTTTAAATATTGTAACGCACCACATTATTAAGCCCTTTCCAGTAGCGCACAGTTGCGATAAAGGTTTTCACAAATGACCACCTCATCAGTCGGTAGAGCAGTGGTCTCGTAATCCGGTGACCCGGGTTCGAAACCAAGGCAATGTCCTTTGGTAAGGCATTAATCCTGATTACCAGGTCCCTCGGAGAGGACCTAAAGCTGTCGACTGTCTGGTTGCTTACTTACAAGCATTTATGCTTTCTTAGCAGTCAGGTAAATTAACCACCACCACCACCACCATAACCTTTCTCTCTATGCAATACAGAACATGCCTGACATAGCAATGACCATCATATTGTAAGGTAATATTGCAGGAAAACCTGTGATGCTATAATGAGTACCAGTATGTGTATTTTTGAAACAGTGCATGCTGGCTGTGATCTCAAGAGAGGCATAAGATTATTTTAAAAGATTTCCAAAAGGGTGGGGGACAAGGTGGCAGGTTGCAGAAAACTTTTGGGAAATTCTTAAAAAATATGTGAAAAAATCAAGATCAAACAGTTGATGATTTGTTGATGCATAGATTCATACATATCAACATAAGTCAATGACATTTGCATGTTAGTGGACCTTTAAAATGAAAGAAACAATTTTAATTTTACATTCAAGGAAAAATTATACTCTCTCAATTTCAAATTGTACTTTCAAAAGAAATTTATTCCATCAAAAGCAAAAAGTATATACAGAAGTTACAAGATATCCCTAAGCTGGCCCAGCAATGAAGTCAAGAATATCTAGAAAATTGGCTATATTAGCATGACAAAAATACTTTAACTCCTGCTTACTGAAACCACTCATTTCTTGAGAGAAATAATTTTTACGACAAAATTAAAGAATAACAACATATACAGAAAAGGTAAAGCTTTTTGTCTTGCACTCATCAGAGTAAATTGCAAAAATGAACAGGAAGCTGAAATCAGACAATATAAGCAGAAGCTAAAGGAACAAAGTGCATGTTACCATTAAACGGCTGGCATTACATCTTCCTTCTGGCAGTTAAAGTACAGGTCCACTCCAAAAATAACTTACTTTCAATAGAAGCAGAAAAATAAGACAAAGCAATCAAAAACAGTTTGAGCAAAATCGAATAACTAATAAGAAAGTTATGAATTTTTGAAAAAGTATGTAAAACTATAAAACTTTCTTATTAGTTATCCGATTTAGCTCAACTTTTTTTGATTGGTTTGTCAGATTTTTCTGCTTCTATTGAAAGTAAGTTATTTTTAGAGTGGACTTGTCTTTTAAGCACAGCCTGTTATCTTTTTCAAGATCTTTGTTCCTTTAATAATTCCTTTATGAAGCCTATGTGAATTAATTGATTGACTTACATTCTAAGGAGTTGAACAGCAGGTACACCTTCTCCCTTCAATGGGCAGCCAAGGGATACATACTTAGCATAGTGCTTCACGGTAGGGTGGTAGTGATCCTGTAGGAGACAAAGGCAAATATATAGTATATGGTTACAAACATATTAGCATGATACTACGATAATATTACATGTGCAAATGATGTGGGGGCAAGTAGATATGTCACTCAGGCTTGCATCTGGAATAATCTTTGTGAATCACTTTATATATTGAGAAACATAGAAGAAGTGGACTGTAAAGAGAGAGAGAGAGAGAGAGAGAGAGAGAGAGAGTGTGTGTGTGTGTGTGGGAGAGAGGGAGAGAGAGAGGGGGCAAGAGACAGAGAATGGTGGAGAGCGAATCATGGTTCCTTATTCTTTAAACTAATCAGCATTACCATTAGATTTTACAGTCCTTGATTTCATATATTTTCATATTTTAAACTGATGTACATGTATGTCATTTCATAGTTTTTGGGGCATGCAAAACATGATCCAGTACAGGTAAATAGTCATTCTGCTACTTATCACTAGCTAAACCTCCATAAAAAGCGACATGAAATCAAACATAGCATTGCCAAGCAAATTATTTTGTTAAAGACAAAATGAAATTCCACGATGTCTATATTAATCTTCATGTCAAATATACAATAAACTGAATGAAAGTTAAGTTGAAACTTACCTGCATGAGTGTAAGCTCCCATAAGGCTGTGTTCTGAGCGTGGCTATGTTCAGGATCTACGATCTCAGGCATGAATATCCCGCTTCCTGTACTCTCGTTGTCCAGAAGAACATCAGTTTTGGTGTACCACTAAAATACAACAATAAAGAATAAGAGATTGTGTATCATTTACAAAATACAGCAATTATGAACAAATTGTTGATGATTTTGATACCACAAGAAAAACGTGAGACTATATTTTCTGTTTCTGTTCCCAACATATTAGCAAGTTTAATTACGACTTACTCTGTACTACCCTTATATAACTTACACTTTTATTGTAATATACTTAGTATTGGATATTAACAACAGTGTCTCTTGTATGTTTCAATTCATACTTGTATATTAAGCGTATCTAACCTTGCTTTCATGTTAAAATGATGTTGTAATTCTATAAATGTAACTGTTACTAATTCTATGACAATTATCACCACCACTACCAACTGTTACAGTGGCCACCATCACTACCATTAGAAAGAATGTTAGGCCTACATGTACCTTCATGAATGTCTTGAGGGCACCCATATAAGCCAGTGCAGCATTGGGGAGCGCCATGGTTGATAGGGTTGCCATTCTCTTGAGGAAGCCCATCACTCTATGCACAGAGATCTGCTTGCGTCTTCTACTGATCATCACCTCCAGGCAGTCGCTGACCAGTTTAGCATCGTAACTACTCATACCTACAGGAAACACAGGGAACATCAGGGGTGATAATGAGCACTAAAAAAAAAAAGTTTTTTCCCTCAACCACGCCCCCCTTGAGTAAAAAAAATGGCATTGAATATTATTCCCCCCCTTTTAAGTAAGAAAATTGGGAAAAATAGGGAAGAAGAGAGATAATAAGGGGAAAATCGAGGGAAAAAACAAAAAATCAGGTAAAAAACAAAAATCAGGAAAAAATAAATATATCGGGAAACCGATTTAAATCAGGTAATTATCAGGCCTGGAACATGAACAAGAGATGGAAACTTGCGTGAACTGTACTGATCTAAGTTTATGTACAGAAAAGAACTTCATCAACCACAAATTTAATGGGCATTTGTTCCGAATTTTGCTTCCTCTATTATACTAGTACAGGGAAACCTGTCTATAAAGACCACCTAAAGGAGACAAGAAAAGTGGTCTTTATAGGCAGGTGGTCTTTGTAGACGGGTGCCTATGGTACATGTTTCAATGAGAAACCACCTTCAAGGGAAACAAAAAATGTGGGCTTTGTAGACGGGTGATCACTAAAGCAGGTTTGACTGTATCAACAAAAGTTATGGCAACAACATATTATTTTATTTTCTTCGCCTCAAAATGTGTTTGGTTTAAAAAAATTACTTCTCTTGTCTGTAAGCAAAGGGTGTCATTTGTTTCTTCCCTAATTTCTTCCAAACCCAACAAAAATGTTCCTCCAGAGTGAAATGTATTACATTTTTTTTCTTCTATCGCACCTTTTTAATTTGCTTTTTTTCTTCTCAAGTCTACAATTGTAGCTTTTCCTTAAACAATACTGATGCTGAGACCAAAAACAATTGTGACCATTTGGATAAAGACTGTGCCTCTTAGAACCCATAAAGTAAAATCTAGCTCGTCTTCTTCAGGCAAGAAATTAAAAACTTTGTCCAAACTGCTTGAGCGATCGCTTTCATGAGACCATCTGAAAATAAATCTTTAAAGCCCATCTGTACTAGTGTACAGGAAGGATTAGACCACCCTGCAACGTCACATGACAGTTGGTTATCTCATTAAATCAGCTCTCAATTAACATAAGAAGAAGAGGATCATGGGGGACCAATGGTCACCGATTAGGCATTGTTTGCTATATAGAGGGCGCAAGTAGCTATAAGTAGTGCAGTGGGGCTTGAATACATACCAGCATGGACTAGAGGTAGTGTGACGTAGAGATGAGAATAGAAGTGGCTTGGATCAATGTTGAGGACGTCTCCCTGGCCTGAGAGAATATGGAATGCTGTCAGTGTACAATGGAGAGACTCTCTGTACTTCAGATCCTGGAAGAGTCGAATTAAATAAGAATTTTTAATGTAAATAACAGTATGAAAAATCATCAAGTAGCATTGCTAAAGAAACATAGTTTTTTAATGTAGGAGATTGCAAGCTTAATCTAAAAGAAAGGAAGGAAGACAACATTAACAAAATAGATAAAACACTATGAAACTAGTAGATTTGATTAGATTTAAAAAGTGAACAAAATATTCTTATTACACAAAGAAGAAGAAAATCTTTTTCTATACAAAATTTTGAAACTATATTCAAGATTCACAGTAATTATTTGCTTAATGGCTGAGACAATAGGGAATTAGAGGTGGGGCAATCTTTTTCTAGTAAACACAACAAAGGATATCTCTATCTCAAATTAAGAAGAAAGACGAGAAATGATAGAAGTCATCTTACCCCTTTCGCTACAAGACTATGCAGAACTTGAATAAGGTCATCAAAGAACTCCACGTTGATGAGATGTGCAAACTTGGCGAGTCCTTCTAGCACTGAGGGCAGCATAATAGAATGGCTCGCTCTCTTCAGGATACGGAAGTAGGTGGCAAAGACCAGCTGGACGATCTCAGTGTGCTGATGAAAGAAGTGACAAAATAGTGATTATCATTATTATTATTATCGGTAAGTATTTGGCGTCACCTGTGCCTGAGAGGCGAAAGGCGAACTGAATCACTGTAACCCTTGGGTCTTAGCTTGCAGGCACAGATCCTAATTTGACACTTTATCAAAAAATCATTGTGCCTTGAGAGAAGTCTAGCCCAGCTACCTACTGGTTGTGTCAGGAGCAGCTACAGTACATGGCCTATGGTAGTCTTATAGTGCAGACTCACTTTTACGACTGACCAGAGTTTGTGCTTGCAGACTACTCGGGCCTCTCCTCCCGGTATAACTTATTGGAAGTGTGCAGGTGGACCACTACACCGGGGATCCCACCTACTCATATACGAATAGTGCAGTGGGTTCTTAACTTGCAAAGGCTGTGAATCTCCTCTACACGGGGCCTCCATTTAACATCCTATCCGAGGGACGGTGGTGATGGTTGGTTGAAAGAATATTGATCATTTTTCAAACTATTGCAAATTCAATTTATTCCTAATCCAATCAGTGTGCAATATCTCTTCTTACCATATAACATGGGAGTGCCATTTTTAATCAACTACGTCTGCTTGTTTTTAATTACATATTCTTATCTTTTTGAAATAAAAAATTGTGTTATGCCAACATCACATTGAACACGATTGATCCAACTTTGGCTGCTTTTAATGTCAAATGTTTTGTACAAAAATGTTTTGATTGCATTGATCAACCATTAGTGAATTGCATTGAATAGAATCGATGAGTTAAGCCTTTCTAGTTTCATATTAAACCTGATTCATTTGGTTACAATTATTGAACAAAATCCATGCAGAATTGGAATGAAAACAAACAAGCAGACATTTATGGAGTTTTTAATAGATAAATCCCCACTTTTCAGTTGCACTCTGCAAATCAGCAGAATATTGATGCCACATGTAAGCCTCACATTGTATATAACTATCTATTTCTAATCTTTACATGAGCAATGTCAGTGTTAGTTTGGGAATCAATTTTTTTTTTCCTTCATGTAAGGGAGGGGGGGGGGGGAATGTAACCTCAATGTGAAAATGTGGTGAAAATCATTTTTTTAAGTCCACCAGGACATCTTCCCCAAAGAAAAATGATAACAGGATTATCAAATGTTACAAATTTTGATTGTTACTTTTATTGTGGTATGATAAAACATTCTGTTTACTTTCTATTTTACTCCCATTTCAGTTTGGACTCAAGATTAGTAATTAACTCTCTCAGTTCAGAGATTAGTAGGGCATGAAAAAACAAATCACATAGGTTCAGAAATATTTCTCTTTCGACAAAGCTTACCAATTTGAGTTTCTTGTTCTTGCTCTCGGATGCCTCAGTCGCCTGCAGCTCCTTCTCAAGAATCTCCAACTTCTTATGATACTAAAGAGAATAATTGTACAAAATAGACAATACAGTAGGTTTGCGGTTGCACCATGTGTGTGAGAGAGAGAGAGGTATGAGGAGTCCTGAACAGGACTCTGACTCTGTAATCTTTCTTGGAGGAGTGTAGTCCTGAAAAGGACTGTTTGTTATCTTTCTTGGCATATAGTTCTCAGGAGAGAGAGGATGAGTGGCTCGACGTTTCGAACAGGTTGACTATCCGTCGTCACACACATGGTGCAACCGCAAACCTACTGTATATCTACATCACCATGCAAGCCGACACTTACAAGCAGCATCTAAAATAGACAATGTTGGATTTCTGTAGAAGGTAGTTTACTCTATCCAAAGTATTTCATATTGTAATTTAGATGAAAGGATAAACATGGGACTATTTGAGGAACATTTAAGTCCTTGAATCTTTACAAATATGAAACAAAACTATAACAACATTCTTTCATTTCTATGTTAATTCCTCTAATCAGAACCGTAGATTTGTATTACTGAGTGATGTGAGATAACTCTTTCACCAGAAATGAACAAAATCCACACATAGAGGGTTAACTGTGAAAAAAAAAAAAAAAAAAAAACCCACAAAACTCAACAGCGATTCACCAGTAGAAAATTGTTGAAGGTAGGGGCATTTGTAGAATTCAAAATTAGCTCAAATTTTCTAATTTTGTCAATATTTCTCCACTTGATTGCACTGGATTATATCTTTCAACGTTGTTACATCTTCCCTCTTTATCCACACCAAAAACTGTCATAGTCGAGTGGTTTAAGCACTTGACTGAAATTCAAAGGTCCTGGTTCGATCCCTGACATGGCACTAATGTTCTTTGGCAAGGCATTAATCATCATTTGCCACACTTGACCCAGGTGAGGTGAATGGGTACCTGGCAGGAATTAATTCCTTGAAATGCTGGAGCGCTGTAATGGTAGCTAGGTTAAAGCCAGGGTAATAATTAGTGCGCCTCGGAATAAAATTTCTTGATAGATGCCGACAAACTGAATTTCCATATGGACCAATAAAATTTATCTGAATCTATAGAAATGCCTATTATTATTCTGAAGTATTTCACTTACCCTTTTCTGATTCCGAGAATAACGTGTGAACCTCTCTTTCCTTTCCTGTAGCATCTTCTTCCTGTTCTCTTCCGCCGTATTACCTGTCTTGACCTCTTTGATTCTCAGAGATAAGAAAGTGTTCAGGACCTAGCAGAAAAATAGAACAACAAAGTCGATTTTCAGATTGAAAACAATATGAAATATTCACCAAGATTAGGTCAACTTTATTGATTTTCAATCTTTTATTTTGTTTGGTCAAGGGACACACAAGACGTGTGTGAAATGCACACAAGTAAATGAGCATTTAGCAAATCCTGTTTGTTACCATTTTGCCCCATGACAACTTAAC
The DNA here is from genome assembly GCA_035222895.1 of Strongylocentrotus droebachiensis. Lineage (NCBI taxonomy): Eukaryota > Metazoa > Echinodermata > Echinoidea > Camarodonta > Strongylocentrotidae > Strongylocentrotus > Strongylocentrotus droebachiensis. The sequence goes on along the minus strand of JAVYIG010010516.1, from coordinate 18,860 downwards.
TGCGAGCCCCTTTAATAAATGTTATCAAAGTTGTAATTGGAATGCCCATTTCACAAAGCCTTTTTTCAATGACAAATGCCAAAAATCAGTGACAAATCTGCTTGTAACCAATCAGAAGCAAGGGTTTCAGTAGCTTATAACAAAAGCTGTCATTTGTCACTGATGACAAGTTTTGTGAAACACCCCCCCCCCCCCCTGGTTCATACCTCAGGGGACACCTGGTATCCATTGTTTCTGGCAATACGACTGATGAAACGAACGGCTTCAAGGGAGGCATCTCCGGTTGCGTCTCTTCTGAACAGCTGTTTCATGCTCAGGCAACAAGTGCTAGCAATCTGCAGCAAAAACAAGAAACATTGTTGTTTAATCAATTTTTTGGCTTACACCCATTAAAAAAGACTGATTGATCGATCTGTAATTGAAAACAAGTCAGAACAAATCTTGGAACCAGTGGGATTTGAACCTGCCATCTACTGCTTACCGGTCAATTCAAATTTCTCCCAAGAAGCATTACATTTATAAAAGAAATATTGTGTTGGGTTTTAAAATGAATGTTTGTAGAACTTGATTAATAAGATGTTAATCAATAGCTATTGACTGGCATTTAGTAAGAAAGCAACATCAAGTACATACATAGAGCTTAAGTTTGTAAAGAAAGTACATATTTCATGACACTGCTTTAAAGCACCTGCAAATATGGGAGATGAAATTGATGCTGTGTCAAACATATAGCAGTAAACTATATGCATTAATATCTTGGCACTGAAAATGTACCAGGCAACATTTGGGAAGCTAGAGCAACATTCCAAGTGAATGATATCATCACTAAAGCCTTGGAAGAAGAGTTTATAGAATGCTTCTTGGTGGCAAAGCGACATGTGATTCTGTTCGACGGAGACAATTGGATTTATCACTTGTATCCACCTGGCACTGCAAAAGTACCACTGAGGCATTAACACTAGAAAACATTGAAAGCATATTATGTGGACAGTTTGAAAATGTCTCTTGGCTGCAAAGTGACATGAGAATCGTCATGCAAAAGGTCCAAGACAATGGGGAGAATGATCTTTCATCAACTTTTTACAGGGGTGATAGTGAGCACTAAAAAAATAAATAACAAATTTTCCCCTCAACCACCCCCTCCCCCCCCCCTCCCTTGAGTAAATAACAACAAAAAGGATTCTGGGGAAAAAAAATGGCATCTAACAACATTCCCCCTTTTGAGTGAGAAAAATTGGGGAAAAATAAGGAAAATAAGGGGAAAATCAGGAAAGCAGAGGTAAAGTTGGGAAGAAGAAAAAAAAAAATTAATTGAGAGACCAATTTAAATCAGGTAATTATCAGGCCTGCTTTTTATCAACTGCCACCACCACCATCTCCTGCTCATCACATACCTTGTCATGCTTGCTAGCCATTTTGTGGGACACAACGGAGATGATGTTGGTCCTGAAGTTGAAGTGAGGAAGAGCATTGAGCAGGGAACACAGACACCTGGTAGCCGTCTCAGCCAGACTGATCTTGCCTTGGTCCGGGAGGAGCAGTCTGGGTTTATTCCTATGAGCTTCCTTCTCCTTAGCTTTCTTCAGCTCAGCCTTCGTCTTGTGGACATCTATCAATGTAAAACATTTGTAACTGTGTGAGTGGACATATTATTAGGTTCAGTACCTTATTGCATTAGACTTAAAGGCCCACTGCACTACTTATAGCTACTTGCGCCCTCCATATAGCAAACGGTGCCTAATCGGTGACGATTGGTCCCCCATGGTCCCCTTTTTCTTAAGTTTAAGTGAGAGCTGATTTGATGAGATAACCACCTGTCAGTGACCATGCGGGAGGTGTAATGCAAGGTAGATTCTATCCAGAGTAAGCCTGAGTCATTACGGTTTTTGTGCTAAACGGATAACCGTTAAAAGTATACGGGCGGTTTCGTTTAACCGTTAAATAATAATCTGAAAAAGTGAAAATACAGTATTTGTAATAGTGCTGTAGCTCGGAACCCTGCTGGTCTTTAGACTGTCAGGCTGAGCTTTCCCAGCCGGACTATGGGTCATCCTGATAAACAGAGACCAGTAATGAACAACATAAAACATGTCTTATTATTCCTCATCTGAATCTGATATCATGATTAACCTTGCAAAGTTACTCTGTGAAGATAGCTTGATCTGTGACGTGTTTATATATGCCTTTGCAATGCAATGTTTGCACGTTGTCAGGGAGAGAGCTCCCTGCATGTATCATTGCCATATGAAATTATGTGGAAGTGTGTATCACACACTGACCTAAGACACACCCTGCAATGAGCTGATCCAAGTTAGTGACCAATCAGGAAGGTTCTCTAGCTATGTGGGTGGAGTTTGATACCAGCATAAATTACAGGTTGGTGACCGCGCGTTCTTTCACCGTACCCAGTTCAGTGGGAGGTCAAGAAGCCACGCCCACATGTGTGCATGTGATAAGCATGTGCTCTCTATCTGTATGTATATGTACAGTGTATTTGGGCGCTGGAGGTTTGTGTGTACATGTGTGTGTGACTGAGAGAGCATACATGGTCTAGCATGTCCCTGAATGGACCAGGCATGCAGGGACATGAGAGAGAGTGCAGTAATAAGAAAAGGTACATGAGCGATGAACACATTGCAGAGAGAAGGGAATAAAGAGGGTGAGAAAAGAGATAAGGGGGTTGGTTGTTTTATTGTTTACAAATTCATTCATGGAGATTACTGCTGCCAGAAAGCTGGCGCGCAGCGGCCAGGGTGTAACATTACACTGCGGTTTCTTTGATTATCTTTATCACCAGCTATTAGCACATTCCAAAATGTATACAAATAACGGTTAAACGGAGCAAGAAATGCCAAACGGTTTTGATGAATGCGGTCGGATAACCGTCGGTTAAACGGATTGACTCAGGCCTAATCCAGAGAGATGCTATAATACATGAATTAGAAAGTCCATTGACAGAGGGTGCTAAGCTGTAACTGCAAAATTAAGTGCAATCAGTAAACTGTCTATTCATTAATGATTCGTGGGCACAACAACACAGAAAGACTAACTAGGGAAATAAAATCAGATATCAGATGAGGACACGATAGTGTGTAATTCTAATGTACAAGATAGAAGTTCACTATTTAAACAAAACATATATTACCGTTGATAGTCTTTTCAAGGAACTCCAGATACAGCCTGTAGTTTGTGACCAAACCTTCTTCAAACTCCCTCTTCCCCTGTGCCTCCTTACTGAGCTGTAAGACAGAAACATGTCAGGTGTGTTTAATAATTCATCTCTACATCAAAAAGTTATTGTAATTCAATACAGATGCATGGATAATAGTACGATACAATGCCAAGCTCTTTGGCTAGTTACTTGTACAAAGAAGAATGCTATGAAACAAAATATTTACAACTAGCATTAATATTGTTATCAATATTTTTCTTTGAAAAAAAACACAACATGATTCAGTCTATGTAACACTCTGGATAGACTTTGTTTTGATTATAAGCATTTTCATAATATCGTCAAAGAGTTTTGCTTATCAGTCTTGATGTTCCATGATAACTGCCTTCTGAAGGTTGAAGTCTGTCATTATCATTATCATTACCACCACCACCACCATCATCATTACTATCATAAGCATCATCAATCCCCATTAACATCATTACCATCACTACCGTCATCGCCATCATCACCCTCACCATTACCATCATCATCATTATCATAAGCATCATCATCATTCACCATCATCATCATCATCATCATCATCACCACTACCACCACCACCACCATCGTCATCATTATCATAAGCAGCATCATCAACAACCATTATAATCATCACCACCCCCACCACCATCGCCATCTACATCAGCATCACCATAATTTATCATATTCATTATGATCACTATCAAATGTATCGATAAGCTCTGGATATGAACATACATGCATGCGCAGGACTAAATCAGGTCTTAGTGTAAGCAAGATATTAATACATACATAATCTATACATGAACTTGTAAATATTTGTAAATTTGTAACACACACACACGCACATAGTTTGCGCGAATCTTCAGTCAATTTAAGGAGGCAGACTTAAAGGTAAAGACCAGTTATGGTCATGCGATTGCATTGTGAAAGAAACGTTGTGGAATCGATCAGAAAAGGTTGATCATCTAGCATCTAGCATCTGCAAGGTTCTGGAATCATCAAAATGATAAGAAATTTGGCCCATTCTTCGTAAAGTTACAAGCACTATACACAGAAAGATGTATATGTGACTACCCTATATCTCTCACAGTCAAATAGATATAATAATTTACCAAATATATCAAATAGTAGGCGGTTTCCCGGCAAATTTTTTATCATCATGTATTAGTCAAAACATATTCTTTCACATGATTGGTAATGAGAGCTTCCATTTCATTTTTTGAAATTGGGGCGTTTCCAATACTGGTCTTTACCTTTAATCAGAAGAAGAAGAAGAAGACCGAGTGATTGAGAATAATACCTTAGGTTGTGATGATTTGGCCTTCTCTCCCCATTCTCTGATCCTGTATCCTGGAGCTATGTCTTTGAACACCTCACCGAGGGACACCATGGCCAGCTTCCTGGTAGTCACCATGATGCTTGGCTCTCTCTCCTCCAGAACGATCCGAAGATCCTTCAGTTTGTTTACCTGACAGAAAAGTGAAGATATACATGTGTAAAACCAGTGCCCACAGGTACCAGGGACCCGTTTCACAAGGCATCTTTTCAATGACAAATGACAAAAATCAGTGACAAATCTGCCGATAACCCTGTACTAAGAGAATATGATATGTCAGTCGTCCACAGGTTAAAAAAGTGTATTCACTGTTTGCAATTAACTTTGCAAAAGACTAGACAATGCTTATATTTACAACATGTCCTCAAGTTTACAAGGTTAGATCAAGCTCACAAATGCAAGCTGTTCATCATTTTTCTATTAGTATAAAGTTAAGTTTTAGCAACGCTGCTTTGAAAGAACAGATATTTCCCCCCCCCCCCCCCCGCACAGATAGAGTAAATACTATTTACCAAGAATCTTATCTTTTTTAAACATATCTCTGTACAGCCAAAAAACTACAGTTGCAAGGGAATATAACCGCATTCAAGTCTTAGACTTTTAGTGAAGTCTCAATCAATTGAGAGACTCCAGTTCTCTTAAAAAGAAACTTGTAATGTCTGTTCATTCTGTAGTTCACTCTAAGTAGCCTGATTATAATTACCCTACATTACTACCTCATTACACTGTTGTGCACAGCCTTATAGTGCATACCATAGATTCACTCGAAACCTCACAGCAAGGCAAACTTACATTTTTCTCAGGGTCTTCCACAATCGAGCTGGCCAAGCTTGCGATACGCTGTCTCTTCTGGTTGAGCATCTCCTGCCGCTCTGCAAAGAGCTGAATGGTGCTCTTGGCAGGTAGCTTGGTCTTTTCTTCCTCTAAAAAGTATCGGTTGACATAACAAAATTCATATTTTAAACAGTTTCTCCCATGAGAGGTAACACAAATGAAAATTGAATTATTAATTGAATCCTATTAATTGTGTCCTATCATATATTTTTCATCTGTAGTTTACATTTAAAGATGCATGAAGAAATAGAAAAGGCTTTGGTTGCCTTTTATGGTATGTCATTTTCTTAAAGCCCTACTAGCTACTTGCTCCCTATATATATAAAACAATGGCTAATCGGTGCCTGTTGGTCCCCCATGATCCTCTATTTCTAATGTTAATTGAGAGCTGATTTGATGAGATAACCACCTGTCAGTGACCTTGCAGGGAGGTCTAATCTCCCCTGGCCAACCTAGTACAGAAAAACTTTAAAATGAAGACATTTATTTAAAAAAAGCCTTCTCTAATGCATAATTTTGTATTGGTGTAACTTAAAGATAATAATTTATTCTTCAAAATTTCTCCACATTTTTCACAAGATTTATTTTTAAATAGCATTGAATTCTCTTTCATAATAGCTTCCAGAATAAAATAACCTGGGCTGCACAAGGGAAATATTTAGTTATTCATGCAATCTGATTCTGTTCCATGTAAAGCTTTTTATCTCTCACCCTGCTCCATCTCAATCTCCTCCTCTGCTTCCTCTTCCTCAACCTCTTCTTCTTCTTCTTCATCCTTGTTCTCTTTCTCCAGCCACCTATACTCCAGGCCTCCTGGATGTTTGATGGGGAGAAGGGCCTTCATGTTGGCAGCCCGCTGAACTTCACTTTTCACTGCTCGAGGCTGCTCCTCGTACGACGCAACCTTGTTGTTATTCTCCTGTCTCTTTCCTTTGCGAGACTTGGAGGGGTCTGGCACGCTGAGATATGAGGAATAAAACAAATGGTGAAGGAAATCACAAAATCACTGGCTAAGTATTGGAACAGGCTATTTTAAAAGCTAGAACAACTGAGAAGTGATTTGCAGGACAGGATTTTCAGTATAGTTGCAAAATCTAGATTTATCATTACGGCGCCACTAAGTTCTACATACATGTATCACAAATTTAACATTTTCAGCTATAGTCACCTTTTTATTGTTCATCTTCATCAAAACGTTTTTTCACAGCGTATTCAAACTTTACAATTCATGATCCCAAATCGAATTTTAAAAAAGAAGAAAAGTTTTAGTCCAGCAACAACACAGAGTCTACAATGGGTAGATTAATTGATTTGGTTCCTATTAAATTCGAGTCAGGAATGAGCTATTTTTCTAAATATGCTCAAGGTGGGGTACTTGGATTTTGTATGTACATGAAAAGTAGACTATTGTTGAACAACACTTGGAGATCTGGCCCAAGAAACAGATAAGAAATGTGCAACATTCTGAAAACAAGCATTTACTGGTGGAAAAAAAAAAGTTGCTCTTATTGATCATATTCTAAATTTAAAGTAATAAATGATAGCTCTGTAGCATCAAGGAACATAGAAAACTTGAATACCCATATTAAATGGACTTTTATTTTCAAGAAGCAATATGTGTGGAAGCTTACCTGTCTTCAAGATTTGAAAGGAAGGCAGATTTTCCTCCGACAGACCTAATGTATGCCATGTCTTCCTCCTCCATATCTTCCCCTACCAAATCTTCATCTTCGTCTTCTCCATCACTCCTTCTTTTCTCTTTCTCCTCCTCAATCTCTGATGGTTTAGACTGATAGTTGATTCTACAAAACAAGATGAAAGAAAAGATTTTGAGAGGGGTAATAAATAATCTTGTTTCTTGTAAGTGTTACCCCCCCCCCCCCCCCCAAAAAAAAGGAATCTGCATTTGGATAATAAACAATATTAAAATATGATTCGAGAAATTGAACAAAATTATTTTCCAAAAACATTACATGGCTTTATCTCATTTTAACCATGAACCTGATTATAAGCCTTGTTTATCATGAAATTCTCATAACAAGTCACATCCAAAATCAAAGACATTTGTATCAGAAAATTAGGAAAAATATTGTAAAAGCGAATTCAATTGAAATATAAGGGACAGCATCATCTATCAAAATCTATGTCTTGTTCAAATCTTTTTAGCAAAGTGACTTTTCTAGTTTCCTAAGCTCAAATGTTTTAAGTGCAAGAGTAAACAGAAAGAGAAACTTCAAATTAAATGTACATCATGTATAATTACAACAAATTAGTACAAGTCACTACCAGTATGACAGAGCGTGTGTAAACTTTTAAAATTACAAGAAAATGACCATGACAGTGACACTGCAGTCACTACTCAGGCTTATCAGCTTAGACCTAGAATTAAATCCATTCATTCATAATTTCTATCAAATTTTGCAGATATTTGTACTTTCATTCATTTTTATTTTTTTCATTTCCAACAAAATAAAATACATAATAACAAATACAATGTTAAATGTATACAAAACATAGTTACATAAGGGGTAATAAACAAATCTTAACAGTAATGTATACATTTTAGGAAGACAAAAATTGAATCATAAATTTAACTGCATTTATATTTTCAGAAAATGAAGAGGTCCACTGAAAAGCAGAGCTTGTAAATTGTAGACCCCCTTTCTCAATAAGCACATACCTTTTATTAGTGAAATATCCTGCCTTTTGTGCGGCAGCGAAGGCAAACATGGCCTTCTTGGGTTTTCCATTCTTGGGTTTTTCATTCTTTGAGAATCCACCTGGTTTATGAGTGCGAGATTCCTGTGAGGATCTGATCTGGGTGCGGCGCTCCTTGAGACGTTTGTTGGTTCCTATGTTAGCTCGCTTGACGCCACTTAGCTTCTTTCCCTTACCAGCATTAGACTTTTTCTGAAAGAAAATCATGATATAATAATTCTAAAATGAAGTCAAGAAAACCACATTGAAATGATTGATCAGGGAGATCTGGGAGATCTGGGAGACCAGGGAGATCTGCCGCAGAAGGCGTTGGAGCTCCAGAACCTGCATACGAAAATGATTCAAACAGCAGGTTGGGTCACATTTTTTCTAAATGTAAAGAAGTAGTAATTACAATTTTGACTTGCAATGTTTTTCAACTCATCTTCTGGGCATCTGTTCCAAGTATCAACCACTTGAAATTATAATGACAAAATGTGAAGAAGTCTTCAATGGGAAAAAGGGCCATTCCTCGTCCTAACCCGATTCATCCCATGTTGTATATCATTGATTAAATATGGCAAAGAGAAAGTACGCATGCGTATCTGCTCTTCGCCATGTTGAATCAACGACATCACAACATACAAAAGGATGAATTGGGTAGTTACTAGTTAGGTCAAGGTCGAGGAATCACCCTTTTTTTCCCCCATCAAAGACTTCTTGAATGTTCTTCAAATTATTGTTTCAAGTGGTTGAATGTATGCTCAGAGGAGTCGAATAACATTGTTATCTAAAATTGTAATTACTAGATCTAGACTACATCTTTACATTTCGAAAAAATGTGAGCCTACACGCTGTTTGAATCGTTTTCCTACGCATCTGCTAGTCGACGCCGCGCCGAAACGTCGGCGTCGGAGCTCCCCGGAGTTAGCACTGAAATAAATTTATGAGTTTGCATTCGACTCTTTCTCTATTGCACATTCTCATGCCAACATTACCCCTTTCTATTCAATCGTCTACTTCTGTTTTCCATAATCACTGCCACTTTCAAATTTCAAACAAAAACTGTTCATTCACAATAAGAATGCACACAGGTACAACTTTTGAACACGTGCAAAAATTCTTACCATGGGTCTCGCCATTTTGAAAACGTCCTCTGTTGACGATTTACCGTATACGATTATCGAGACGAAAGCGAGTAGACGTGAGGCGGAGAAGGAGGATGCCTGACAAATTAAGTTTTAAGAAAAATGGTATGGAATTGATCAGTACTGTAATATTAGATATTTTAACATTCTACTATATCTAAAGTAGCTTTAGGTCACATTTTTGGCATGAATTGATTTTAAACTAATTTTATAATAGGGTCTAGTCTAATTCATTTCTGAACTTCTGTTTCCATGGACGCTATCGCGTCAACTTGCTGAGTGCTCTGCAAACCGATCGGACGCTGCCTGTCCTCTCCCGGGACAGATATGGCTGTTGCTAAGTACAGATACCGGCGCGGCGATTCCTTCTAATTATATGAACCAAGGCCCAGCGCGGCGACAGCTCCAGCCAGGCCAGGCCACCCTAGAAAATTCGGTCTAAGGCCACCCGAGCCGGTAGCGCGGTTTACAGTCAACAGTTTGACCTCAGAGTGGCCCAATTCCAATAGACCAGTTCACGGTTAGCACATTACTGCAATGACCCCGGATATCCACAGATCTTCAAAACATAAAGAGGTCCCACTTTGTACATTTTGAAATAATCACTCCTACAGCGATGGAGGTGCTATATAAAAATAGCCTTTGTTTCCCCTTTTACAAAGAATACTTCCACCTGTGTATCATGGAGTGCACTGATTGTGCATTAATGAATAATGATTACATACCTTTCATGAGCACGTATCCAGTATTTTGTCTCCGTGTATTTCAAAATTTGTTCTGCAATGACCTTTATCTGCTCATGCTCAGACTGCAACCGTGAACTGGCTTATTAAAGGTACCATGTCCCATTTGCAGGCCAAAAAAATGAAAAAGTAAAATTCCAACTGCATTTGAAAGATAATACTAATTTAGAACTTCCCTAAAAAAGGTGGGGCTTGAAAATGTCTTCAAGTGGGAAAATAACGACTATTAGTTGTCAAATCGACTTTAGGGCTATATAGAGCCCAAAAGTAATAGTCTTGATTTTCAGACAATTGTACCGAATGGTCATACGTTTTATGCTGCGCAAAGATTCAATCAGTTTAATCTTGGCCATCACAAGAAGTGGGTTATTGATCTAGACAATTGCTCATGTACCCTTTACAACTCTTTTCATGTATGTTATTACCAAAGAAGAAAAAAAGCCAGTCAGTCACTCAATAGTGTCTGACAGTGAAGTCTAGCAGGTAAACGGGTTTCCTTGCATAATTTGAATATGAGGACACTGCTAACGTTTAAATTTCACAGATAGGACATACATGACATATTCATAATTCCTGCAAAGTTCTACAGAATTTGAGGTTGGCTGCAAAAGGGACATTCTCGATCTTCTTTTACTTCTTCCTTTATAATGTGATGGCAATTGCTTGGTCACACTTGACTATTGTCGTTGGTACGGTATGCAGTTGTAATAATTGTACTAACAGCCTTTTCAAATTCACACACAGCTAAAATTCATCGTATCTAGAGATGATTAGTTTAAACGTGTTTAACTCAACAGTTTTAAACATGTTTAAATAAAAATTTAAAAAATTTCTGTGTGTGAATGATGTCGTTTGTACAGCTGATTAGGTCTAGTTTAAAGCCCTTTAAACCACATCATGTTTATAGAATTTTAGCTGTGTGTGAAAAGGCTGTAAGTTGTGCAGCGGTTTGCCGTGAAAACTGTGATGTGATTATAATACCGGTAGACTAGAGTCTTTAATCATGTTTTCGTTTTTAGGAAAAACACTCAAAAAAGATAAGAAAATTGACATGAAAGGGGTAAGAAATAGAACGACTTTAATTTATATCATAACAATTATTTGAACAATTGATGAAGATTAAGTTGATTTTTTAAAAATGTTTTAGTAGTCTAGGCCAAACTTTCTTTCTTTTACTCATTGAATTTCTATCTTTCATCATGTTATTCTTTGTTTTCCTTCTAGTATAAGTATGAGTATCAACTTTCATTTTCTCTTTCTGTTTTCTTTTGTTATTCTTTGTTTTTCCACGTTTCATCTTCCCTTCCGTCTATCTTTCCTTATGTTATTTTTTGTTTTTCTTTCTATCGCCATCTCGTTATGTTATTCCTTATTTCTATTATTCTATTTTCTCTTCCTATATCTTTCCTTAGTTATCCTTTGTTTCTTACTTCTATCACCTTTTCTTATGTTATTTTTTGTTTTATCATTCTACCACTTTCTCTTATGTATTGTAATGTTATTCTTTGTTTTTCCTTTGATCACCTTCTCTCAAGTTATTCATTGTTTTTATTATTCTAACACATTCTCTTTCTGTGTTCCTCATGTTATTCTTTGGTTCTTCCTTCTAACATCGTCTGATATGTTATTCTTTGTTTTTATCATTCTATCATTTTCTATCTTTCTTTCCTTAATATATCATTCTTTCTTTTTTATTCTTGTACTGTAATCACTTTCTCTCTTTCATTACTTTCCTGCCAAAACACACTCACTTTCGTTTGAAGATCGCTTCCTGGCACGGTTTATGTTCACACTGCACGCTAGATCAGTCTGCGGACGGTCTAGGAAGCGAACCGGTCCAGAAGATTGCTTCCTGGACCGCTTGTCTGTTCACACTCACAGTTAGACTGATCTAGCCTGGATCGGTCTAGGAAGTGAGCGAGAACGGGTCTTGGTCATTACTAGGACTAATAGCTACCCCCTTACTCTGTAGTACTACAACTGTACACTGCAATGAATGATTGCTGGCGAGAACACATTCCAAACAAAGTCCAGTTGGACTTTATACCAGCAACAAGCTGCATCATGTATCATGTTGAAATAAACAGCCTGAACATGTCACTTGATGAAGATGATAACACAAATAATCAAATCAAAGGAATTATTTTTGACAGATGTGTCAGATAATCGTACTTAATATATTATAAGAGGCAAATTTCAATTTCCTTGATTCTTGCCCGTTATTCTGGAACAGTTGCCCTATACCTCTGCAACTGAGACGAGAGATTGACGCCAACTGTAATAGTAAAAGTGTAACTGTAAGTGACACATTACACAATGTATGGATACTTCTATGAATTATTTGGAGCAGTCCCCCTTCGCTAAGAAATATAACTTTACTATGATAGGCAAGGAAGGGACAAAACTACTTAGACTTGCTTAAATACAAAATTATTCATCTATTTGTCTGTTGTCCATGTTTTAGGGCCTGCTAGGATTCTTCAGACGACTGAGGAAGGCATCCCGCAAGCAGAGTATACGTGTCCTCCTTCTTGGTCTGGATAATGCTGGCAAGACGACCATTGCCATGAGCCTCTGCCAGGAAGAGATCACCGATGTCAACGCCACTCTGGGCTTCAACATCAAGAAAATGAAGGCAAACGGGGTGGAACTTAATTTGTGGGATATTGGAGGTTAGTAAATATTGATCTTTGATTTTTTTTTCTTTCTTTTGCCAAAGTTCTTTGCAGAGGGGCGCAGCACTATATACAGGGGTCCTGTGTTCACACAGACCCCAAGTCCTAACTCTTAATCCCCCAAATCTAGAAATAGAAATGGAGGGTAAAGGGAGGAGGGGGGTTGTGACAATGCTGACAAACCATAGGAATGTGACCCTGGACCCCTGAAAAGGGCACAGCATGGAGCTCTGTGTTATGAAAGAACTTTCGCTTTAATCATATTATTAGATCTGTACATGTTTTAGGCACAAAGATTTCTCGTATTGTATTGACAGTGTTGTTAATTTGAGTATTTCTGCTTTTTTTTTGTCAGGTCAAAGAAGGCTCCGCCAGTATTGGGAGAACTACTTTGATAACACTGATGTCTTGCTATATGTGATTGATAGTTCAGATACTAAAAGATTGGAAGAAACAGGCGAGGTAAGGAGGTCTATTATTGTCTTTCTTGTGATTATATGCCTCTCGATTTTGGTTATCCAAGTATCAGTTGTACTGTGCCAGATCAGTGTTTGTGCAGTATATATTCTAAGAAGCCAGAAGATGTTGTATCCATGTATTGGTTTCACAATAATTCCATCTAGAAAAGAAAAAAGGTTAAATCCCAATCCCATGGATAGGCCTATATACAGAAAATTTCATTCATGTCATGAAGATTTTGTGGAGAGATATGGTAAAGAAAGAGAGCACTAACTTTAATAGGTTGGTCTAAATGAGGAGGATCCTCGACTCAAGGTGTGGAGGGAGGAAGTGTCATGGCACAAAAGTCACTAACCCTACGCAAGAGGGAAAATGCTGACTTTAAAGATCATCTGGTAACTTTGTCTCAGATTCTGCAACAAAATCCTGGATTTAGCTCATGCTGCAATGATAATTATAAACCTTTAGGTCAGTCAGGAACCCCATGACTTTTACAAGCCGTCTGATTATCAAGATATTTATGATTGGAAATCGAAACCAAATTTTGCGTTTGCCCAACGGTTTTCATAACACTACTGTCTATTGGGGAAAATGAGTATGGTAAAACCAGTCACTCACAGATTTTTACTTTTTTTGAGGCACTTCTTGATCATTTTGAAGTGGATTTTTTTTAGGGCTTGAATATTATACCATATATCACAGACACTGATAACACGTAGGGCCATGCATCTCAGATTTAACACTGTTAAATGATGCCTTTAATAAATGAAGATGATGATGATGATGTCCCTAAATCATTCTTCATCCCCAAGGAGCTGGCCCACCTTCTGGAAGAGGAGAAGCTGAGTGGAGTGCCGGTGTTGGTGTTGGCAAACAAACAGGACCTGGTGGGGGCAGCCCCTCCTGATGAGATCGCAGAGGGGCTCAACCTACACACCATCAGGGATAGGGTGTGGCAGATCCAAGCATGCTCGGCCATCACCAAGGAGGGCATTGAGGTGGGTGTAGACCAGGGGATCGTAAAGGCCTAGGAGGTGTTTTTCAAAACCGTCATAAGTCTAACTTCATGGACATCCCATTGAAACATGTGTTGTAGAATTAACACACGCTTCTATGGGATGTCCACAAACTTAAACTTATGACGGTTTCGAGAAACTCACCACTGTTCATGTGTGTCGCAGTAACCCCTGCATTTTTTCTTAATGTACAAAATTATGGCAGGTGGGTATGAAAACAGCTGTGTACACCAATGTTCCTATGTGTAATCAATTATGATGTGTTATAAGATACTGAAATTGCTTAAAAGCATATGTGAAGCAGCCTTAAGGTGCTTGATATTCTGCGAAAGGCATGTTAAACCCTTAGATTTGAAAATTACATTTTATGCTCCATTTCATGCTCAGCTGATATTCATTCCTTTTCTTCTTGCTTACCCATTTTTTGATGAAGTCAGCTTCACGGTACACTGCATCCAGAAATGGTTATATATGGATCTACACACACACTTGGCATGAAAGTATTGTCCAAACTTCTAGGCTATTTCTTGTCATATTTCAAATATGATGGCAATTAAAGAGCAACCCTTTTCAGGGATAATTTCTACCAAGTTATTCTTCCAAACTGACATATTTAAGATTGAGAAAGCTCACAAATGATATTTCATCTTTACGAAAAGTCAAGAACCCAACCTTCTCTTTTAGTTTGCCAAACTGATCAATATAAATCTGAATTAAATATATTAGCTCCATTTTATTTGTTTAAAGACAAAAGACAAATCATCTATTCTGAGCCAGATGGGTATTAACTCTGTGTTAGAGCATGTGAGTTGAGGTATTTAATCATTTATTACTGGTACCTTAAATTATTAAATACAATTGAAAGTATCATGGAGTGAAAAAAATTGTCAGGTAGTGCAGCACACAAGATGAAAATATGTTTCCCCCAAAAACAGGAAAGAAAAATAAACAGTCCCTTTTTACTGTTTTCACACATTGATATTTGGTTTTCTTCTCATATTCATAATTTATTTCTCTTCTGCTTATAATATTTTCTATATCTGAACACGCTACAACCATCATCGATAATTTTCTATTTCTCTACCTTTCTTTTACCCCCCCCCCCCCCCCCCTCTCCTCCTCTTCTGGATCTGGAATGACGTACAGCAAGGAATGGACTGGCTGGTGAAAGTAGTCAAGAAGTAATCCTAGGATGAGTACTCAAGCTAACATCCGTGAAGCATTCAGGTATTTTCAGAGTATTTTACAGAGGTGCTCAAGCCAGCTATGCATAACTTGACATATAGAAGTATGGCTGCATGAAAAATTAAATGAAATTGAAGCTACACGTTCATGTGATAGAAAAAATATACTTTTATTCCTTAAAATTGTTAATTTTTAAATGTTATTAATGTGTGCTGAGTAATGAAGTGCTATTTCACTCAGAAAATTGACAGCCTTCCAGTAACATGATCAACTGGTCCATGAACAATTGTCTTTATTGAGCAGCTGAAATATTGTGTGTTTAATCTTTTACGTATATAAAAACTATAAATCATAGAATTATTACTGTTTTATTCTAGTTATTTATAAACATAACTTTGTAACCTTCCATACAAACTGGATTGTTTTTTTGGTTAACCTTCAATTTTTCCACATTAGAGAATGTTGTCTGAAGTATTTTTATGAACATACTTGTGTATTCATTATTTATTCACAATCATCAAAGTAAAACTCTTAAAAAAATAAGGAGATCTGAAGTAAATTGTGGAAATGATGTTTGGTGTTATAATTAGCTTTTACAAACATTTTAGCTTTCTATGTATGTGACCAAAAATGCCTGCTTTTTGGGGGATATATAATCTATCAGTTTCTTAAACAAACCAGGGTCTATGTAATCATGAAGAATATATCCTCTCATTTCTCAATGGGTTAAGAATGTCTATAACATGCGCCTCATGTTGTTCAAATTATGCCAAGAAAGGCCTCCTTTGAATATCATATATGTATATTGTTATTTTGTAAATATTTCAAAGCTGTCAGAATATATATATATATTTAAGATTTTGAATGTACATAGTATTCAAAGTGCTGATCAAATGTATAGCTAATAAGCCTTTTCAGTTACAGACAAAAACGTTATTGATGTAAATTTTTGATGTGTGTTGAAATTCTCAGAGAAATATTTTATTGGAAACATTGCCTAATCCTGAAAATGTACTAAATCAACACATTTATTTATGTAGCAAGTAACCGTCCATGAGATGACCAAAAGAAGAGATACAGTACCTGCACAACAAATTTGCTGCCTATTATCAGATATACATGTAGATGAATGTGGTATTTCATTTCTCATTGTCTCTATTTGAGAGATTGACAGACTGCGTAGAAATCCAAGATATGAGTTGTTGAAAGCATTCCATGAAATTAGAAGTACATTGATGAAATTTGATGCATATCATTTTACTTGATGATTGGACATTCAAATTGGTACTCTAATGGGGCTATCAAATTTTAAAAGAAATGATCAAATATATTTATAATCTTTTATTGTGATATGCTGGGTGATTACTAGTGTGTGTACAGGACATGAAATTAGAGAATAATAATTCTAACCAGCTGACTAACTTCTTGATGAAAAGTTCTTGTTTTGGTCATTGAGTAATGATATCAGAACAAACAATGACTAACTTTACTTTTTCAAATTAATGAGTTAATAATATGATTGGGTTAATTACCGGTAGGGTGTATTATACAGAATCACTCTAGTATGGGAAGCTTTGTTGGATTTTTGTCTTGTCAGTATTATGTTATGCCTTGCCTAACAATGCCATTGTTATACGTGTATGTATTTTCCATGATATTTATCTGACCTTTTCAAGTGACTGATTACCGGTAATCCTGTCTGTGAGAGATGTAATGAAAACCTTGAATGTATTGCCTTGGTAAGCTTTCTGTATAGCAGATGCATCCTGTATTTCTATGAGATTTTTTAATAAGTTTAATGATACTGCCATTATTTTGTTAGTATAATAGAAAAAGGATAAATTGTCATTAGTCTGATAGATTCATATCCACTTTTAGACTTCCTGTTAATTATAGTCCCAACCAAAGGTTTTTTTATTATTTTTTCCCTGAGATGATGGTTATTTCTGGTAATGAAGAAACACAGGACTGAAATTTAATGAATATATTCTTATTTTGTTCATTATTATTATCATCAGGGCTGTGCACAATTATGTTTTAATTACATTGTGTCCATATTTTCAATGAAAAAAGACAGGGGTTTTAATCTTGCACCTGTCAAACAGTCTCATTCAAAATGTCGGCTGAGCCCAACAGCCACTTAGCACGTCAGTTTTACCATCCTTTAGGAGACAACCCCCCCCCCCCAAAAAAAAAAAGTCTTTGACACTGCTGTGAATGTCTTCAAAGTATTCATGAATTCAGACCAACATGGGCAAACAATTTAGACTACATTCTTTTTATTAATCAGAGATTTTATTTATGTTTTATGTGAAATCTAGGTTGTCTTTGGGGCCAAGTAAATGATGCTGTTTCAAATGGGAAGTTCTTTCATATGAAACCAAAGTTTGAAAGAATTGTTGTCACCAAATATCCATCTAACCTGTACTAAACCTTCTCTAAGATAAATCAGTTGTTCTCATAAAGCATCCACATTCCTTTTTTTGCTTGCATAAAGGTAACCTCTAATGAATGCAAATCATTAATTGAATATGGTCAAATGTTTAATGTTTTTCTTTGAAGCCATGTTGCAGAACAATAAGGTGATTACATTGGGTTGATATACAATATCTGTTGTAGTGAATATATAGATAGAAATTGTATGCATTTTTAATGAACAACATTCATTCCATCAACAATACAGATGTGCTTTTAGGGAATTATGCTGCAAGTATGCCTTCTAACGGGCTGTAATACCGTACTTCAGTAATTCCCAGGTATTTCAAAATTATAGCTGTACTTCGAGCTATGCAGACATACATGTGTAGTTTTAATTGGTCGACTTGAACTGAATGAAAACAAAATGCTGCGTCTCATGTTTTTACAAGTGCATGTACATGCTTTGAGCACAATAGCAAAGAATTTTGAAAAATCAACCTAAGGGAATGCCCATCAGCCTTATCCATCGTTTTTGAAATGTGCCAACATTTCAATAGTGTTTTATGTACTAAGCAGAACATGATTTCTATGAACAATCAATTTTTCGATATTGCCATCGAGAAGGTTTCTCCAGTCTTTGCTATTATTTATTTATGGCAGATACATGTGTGCACTAGGAACAATGCAGCATTGTCGTGCTAATTAAGAAATATTAACAAGCAATATTATTGATGTGCTAAATAGGGTTATACATGTAAGGTGCTATAGCAGCAATTTATGAATATAATACTTCCAGCATTGTCCTAGTACTGGTGCCTAGATCATATGGGATGCAATCTCATTATACTTTACACACATTTGAATCTGTAAATCATTGCTTGCCACTATCAAAGCCTCTGTAATATACAATGTTTATTTATAGTTATTCAGTGCCTTGGTACTGATGTAGAGAGAGGCTGGATTGTGACTTAAGAAGTGGCCAAAGGAAAGCTTCTAGATTCAATTATGTAATACTGACTTTTATGATAGTCATGTTAAGTTATATGTACATACTTTGTAAAGGAAAAGAACAAGTTCTTCTGTTCTGTCATTGGATAAAAGGCAATGTGTTACAGACAACATAAACATTTGGTAACTCTTTCTCTTAGTGTTT
>JAVYIG010010515.1:0-68474 GCA_035222895.1 Strongylocentrotus droebachiensis | reverse complement strand
AGGGGAAAGGGGGAGGGGGGAAGGGGAAAGGGGGAGGGGGTAGGGGAAGGATGAAGGGGGAAAGGGACGGGGAGGGGGGAGGGGGAAGGGGGACGGGGAGGGGGACGGGGGACGGGGGAAGGGGGAGGGGGAAGGGGGAAGGGGAAGGAGGAGGGGGAGGGGGAAGGGGGAGGGGGGAGGGGAAGGATGAAGGGGGAGGGGGATAGGGAGGGGAGTGGAAATGGAGAGGCAAGGCAGGGACCTGAGGGTGGAAAAGAATGGGCAAGGCAGCTAAGTCACAATGCAAATGTTGTAGATGTGAAAAGGTGTCTTTACGTTATGAAGAACAATCTTGCAGTCTCGTAGGATAATTTATCATGTCCAGATGATGAGCAGGTAGATAATCTATTCCTATTCAAAGGAGTGGGGGAAAAAGCACATCAAACAGGGATGGGTAAAGCTTTATTGCACTGAAGTATTAGTGATGGTTTAAACTTGTAGTCAGGTAAAATTCTGGAAGACAATCAATGTGTAAACTACACTGTAGTTATACAGTAGGCTTGCGGGTGCACAATGTGAGAGAGAGAGAGGATTAAGGAGTCCTGATCTACACTGTAGCTCATCTAAAAGAAGCATTGAAAGCAAATGGGTTTTATACATGTATGTATGAAATAAAGCCTGAGAGCAAAGCTAAGCTGAGAGTGTTCACACTATTCCTGTTATACGAGTAGAAGCCTGTCTGAACAGAATCCCACATCCCACATGCACTGTGTATCTATCAAGCCACTGTTTCACTACTACGGGGCCAAACCGTATTCTAGTAGAATCTGAATGAGGTCTCTATGACTACCAGCCAAACGCCATGTAATGATAACAAACATGTCTATATAATATGTGTAACCTACAATCAATTCTTATTACTAGACACACACACAAATAATCCAGTCAATGAAAAAGATAAATTCTACATTTGAATACAAACATGTATCACATCCTATTAAAGTCTCCTGCACATACACCAGGGGGGTGTTTCACAAAGATCCTAAGTCGAACTTAACTTAACTTAAGTTGGACTTCCATGGACTTTATGGAAAGCCGTTAGCATCATTGAAAATATTTTGTAAAAGTTATTTTAAGAGGCATAAAATGTTGATTCAAATCATTCATATTGTCTATTATCAAGGAGATTTCATGTTCTTGATGTGGAATTTATGAAAAGTCTAAAATACTTCAATTTTTGCTTTTGAATATATTTTATTTTAAGGCTACAAATGGCTCTCCATAATATTTAAGTCCAACTTAGAGGTTAGTTCGACTTAGGATCTTTGTGGAACACCCCCCCAGGAAAGAGTTTATACTTTGTCTGTTCAAAGCTAGAAGGGCATTCACATTGCCTCAAAGTATATGAGTCTCTTAACGCCCCTATACCCCCAAACAGACAACTTCTCTTAAAGTCATCTGATAGTCTACTCAAACATACAGTGCACACCAAATCCTACAAACTATAAAGACATATTTTGAATAAATTGTAATTATTCAGTTACATACGTGAATGATGGGACTTGGGGGGGGGGGGTGTAGGGTATCACGGTTCATTAGAAACTACTACCAAAAAAGGAAAAGAACATCTACATCTCATTCTCTATGTATATAAAAAGTAACACCATGTTACATCTGTAATTAGTTATAACTACATGTAAATCACTATCATCACCATTCTAAAACTGACGAGATACAAGTATATGTAGAACACCATGCAGACAGGTACATGTAGAAGCTACACAACATATCATCTGTTCAGCCCTTCTGGCTCCAAACAGATGAGATAATTCTAGTCAGGTCATATCAAAGGTCATATCAAAGGTCAAGGTTCAAAGGTTATCTGCCTCACCTAGACTGGCTTCCCTGGGGCTCCTCCTCCCAGCCCTGGTAGTGGGGCCACTTAAAATCAGGTTTAGGGCTACTACCGGACGTGGGCGGACTAGCACTACTGGGATACGTCCAAATATGGATGAAGCATGTCCATATATGGGAGCAACACGCCCAAATATGGAGATAATAATACATCCAAAACACACAGAAGCAACATATCCAGATAAGGAAGTATAACATCCAAATAAGGTAACGACACATCCAAATATGGAAGCAACAAATCACAATACCAGTACAGAAGAAACGTATCCAAGACACAAGGTTTGAATAAGGTAGGGACACATCCAAATATGGAAGTTACACATCCAAATAAAGACACAAGAAACCAGAATATGGGATAATTATATATTTGCAGAGGCAAGGGGATGATTCATACCCAAATATCAAAAACAAGAAGTTTTGAGGTTATATGGATGTGGGGCAGGAGAGGGCCACACAGGAGGGTGGGAGGGGGTTATAGTATATCAATATCAATTATAAAAACAGGGGCATACAAGGGGAGTATTCAAATTATTCATAGTTTTATCCAGGAAATACAGTTCATCAGATGTATAAAAGCAACCAGAACAGCAATATTTTCAGTTAAAAAATTGAACATTGGGGGAAATGGTGGAATTTATTTGGGAATAGATTAACAGGAGAGTGCAGGATATTTGAATTTCAAAGTTTTCATTTTGGTAATAAATAAGATTACAGAAAATAAATAAACAAACAAAAATACAATAAAAACAATAAAGCAAGAAAGGTGTACAAGGAAATTTTAAATAGTTCATTAAAAACAATTGAACAAGAATACAGTCATCACATTGTATCAGATTGATACCATTTTAAACAAAGAAATGAAAAAACAAAAACAATACAAGGAAAATAGTTTACATATTCAATTCCAAGGAATGCAAAAGAGAGAAATAAGAAAAATTAAAAAATTAAAAAATATTAGAAATAACTTTAAATTAATTTATTCAAAAAAGATAATCTTTATTTTGTGAACGTATTTCTAGACGAGCATCAGAGCCATTTTACAGGTCTGAGGATTAACTCTAGTAAAAGAATTTCACAAATAAATAATAATAATAATGATTAGATCAATTTATATAACACAGCTTTTATATAAATATACTCTACTGCCCTGTGATGAAAAACAAATACTCCCAACGGTGCTACTTTACAGACACACAATGAAAATAAAAACTATTCAAAAGCTCCTGAAAACAAGTGAATCACCCGTCTTTATCAAAACTTTAAAGGCAGCAACAGACGAGGCTTTCTTATGTTTAGTGGTAGATTATTGCAAAGCTTTGGAGCTTGTGCCTGAAAAATAGACTGTGTACATAAGCTGAACATGACTGGGTTGTCATAGGTAGTATCATGCCAACATTTGACTGGATGCCATAGCTTTATCCCCTGCTCAGGACATTGACTTACCCCTGGTAATCCCTTAGCTTATAGGGGAATTTCCCTGGAATCCCTGGGGATTACCCTCTTACTACCATTGATGTAATATGATGTCATCAATGAATCAAATCACTTGCTTAATACTCTCTAAATTTGATCTGTTTAATCTTGGATGGACTAGACTTAAACTGAGAAGCCTCGATTGAACTGTGATAGAATCTAAAAATAGAATTTAAGCAATATCAAATACTACGTGCATATCAGTGCCAAGACGAGACTAAAGAGATATATGTGTTTGAGAGTACTGTGATTTCATAACTGAGTGGGCTACCGGTTTCTGCCATCACAAAGTTACTGAGCATAGTAGAAAGCTGTACATTGAGCCGTTGCTGTGGCGGCATGTTGGCTCAGTGGTAGGGCAGTGGTCTCATACATGGGAGGTCCCAGGTTCAAAACAAAATTGATATTCTAATGTCCTTTGGTAAGGCATTAAGTATCATTATTAAGTCCCTAAGAGAGAACTTAAAGCCCTTGGTCCGCTGGTTCCTTACTTAAGCATACACATGCTTTATTAGCAGTCCAGTAAAACAATGAACCAACCAAGTCAAAATACTACAAGCATATCAGTCCCAAATCGAATCTTCGGATTGACTAGACTAAACAGAGAAAATGTTGAAGAGCACAATAGATGTCATTTGGAAATAGAATCACAGTCCCCACTATCAAAATTATTTGTGTGGTCAAACGCTGTACAGTAAAGTATCCATCTCAAATGATTACACCATTATATAGCATCAGCACTCAAAGAGCAAAGACCAAAGAATACAGAGATGAACAACTTCCAATACGTAGTTTCAATAGCCAGGGCCTCAACACCTATACACATTTGTGTTCTGTTGTGTTTTGTATTTATTTTCTTGGATTCTACTGAAATCTTGGCATCTGATTGGCTGGGAGCAAATTTGTCATAGAAATGTAGCAATTTGTTATTGATAACAACTTTGATGAAACAGGACCCACATTCAAACTTTCCTCCATTCTAGAATTTCAACATTTCAATAGAAAAAGGCTCAAAAGCAGCTCATTGACTTTAATCGTATGTAGCAAAGCACAAAGAATACCAAGTGGTAATCCACGCCCAAAAGAACTATGACTTTCATTCATGACCTTTACTGGCACAGTGGAAATGAACTATATGTGTAACTTGTAAAGAAATCTTTGGGTTGGAACTAGCAAATAAAGACCAATCGATCCTGCAATAGCAAACAATCTTGGAACCAGCGGGATCTGAACCCGACATATACTGCTTGCCGGACAGCGACTCTACCACCAGGCCATCACTAGTCCATGGCTTGCCTCATCTCTCCTGACTCATTTTGACTTATTAATATGCATCAGTCTGCCGTTGGGACAATAGCTGTGAATATTAGGCTTCCTAGGAGACGTTTCAATGGTTGTAAAGAGTTACCAGATTTAACGACCTTTTTGCTTTCAGCAGATCATCCATTTCTCCATGAGACCTACAGTTGTACATGACCAGGGTAACATTTCTCTGAGCCACAATTGTCATAAAGGTTTAATTCCTGGTTCCACTTTGATGGAATACAAATACTTTTATCCCTAAAGAATACACTAGATATAATAATAAAAATAATATTGGATATTGATATAGCGCACATATCCACCCTGCAACAAGCTCAAAGCGCTCCAATATTACCCCGGCTCTGCTAGGCTACTGATTTCGGTGCTCACAGCATTCAAGGAATTCTTTCCTACTGTATATTTGTATTTAGGTATGAAAGCATCCAGATAGATGAGACAAAAAGAAAGACACAGCCAGAGAAGAGGGGTATACACAAGCTGTAAAACTTCCGCGTGCATGAAACGTTCGCAAATTTTGCGAGTGAATTAGATCTTAGAATTGTCAAACTAACATAACATTCTTGTATTTTTCATTTATTGGAAAAAGCGAGAATTTAATTTCATTTGGCACAAAATAAAATTTCTTAATAAATTGTTTATGGTTTTTCATTTATTGGCGATAGCGAGAATTTTAACTCATTTGACGAAACATAGAATTTTTGCTTTAAATTTTTTTAAAATAATTTATTGGCAATTGCTAGAATTTAATCTCATTTGACATAACATGACATTTTTGCTTAATTTTTTTTATTTATTGGCAATTGCTAGAATTTAATCTTATATGACACAACATAAGATTTCTCCAAATAAAATTGTATTTTTCATTTATTGGCAATAGGGAGAATTTAATCTCATTTGACACAACATTACATTTTTGCTTAAAATTTTGTATTTTTGACACAACACAACTTTTTTCCATAAAAATGTTGTGTTTATCATTTATTGGCGATAGCGAAAATTTAATCACGTCTGACACAACATAACATATTTTGCAAGTTACAAAACTTTCATGCAGTGAAAATGGCCACCACTTAAGTTTCATGTTGCAAAATGTTGGGTTTACATAAGTTAAATATAGTGCTAGAAAAAGAGAGCAGGAGAGAGAGTAGGGAGGGAGGAGACAGTCTTTATTAATAGCCACCTTACAAACAAAAACCCCTAGTAAAACCCTTGATTACTGACCCATGTGTTATAATAAACATACCCCAAAACCCTGGACAGAAAAACCACCAAAACTCTATAAAATGTCCTTTATATAAAGGTGTTGATTCTCACCTGTCGCCTAACCCTTGGTCATAGTCTTGGTTTGAATACTCTGAGGTTGATCGGTAGGTGTGTATGGCCACATTCTCCCCACCTGATCCACCTATGTTCCCTTTAGACTTCTTAGAGCTGATGGCATGCATCTCATCCGTGTATTCCTGTAGGCATAACATATTGTCAAAGACATATAAAACAAACTTGATGAGAACTGCAACTGTACACTTAAAGGCATCGTTTAACAATGTAAAATCTGAGATGCATGGCCCTACGGTGTAATAATGAAGCCCTGAAAAGTTTGCGCTTCAAAATGATCATGAAGTGCCCCAAAAAAGTAAAAATCTTTGAGTGACCGGTTTCACCATACTCATTTTCCTCAATAGACTGTAGTGTTATGAAAACCGTTAGCAAAACGCAAAATTTGATTTCGATTTCCAATCATAAATATCTTGATAATCAGGCGATCGGCTTGTAAAAGTCACGGGGTTCCTTACTGACCCAAATGTTTATAATTATCATTGCAGCATGAGCTAAATCCAGGATTTTGTTTCAGAATCTGAGACAAAGTTACCCAATCCCTTTAAAGGGGAAGTCTACCCTGATATGAAGTCGGTCTCGTTAAAAGCAGAAACTGAGAGAAACAGTTTGGTGAAAGTTATAGCGAATTTCGATTAAAAAAAGGAAAATTATGGATTTTTAAAGTTGTCATCAATGAAATTTAGTGTGAAAGCATGAAAATATAAATTTTTGAAGTTTTTTAGTACAATGGGAGGGGAACTCGCAAGATACGTCACAAAGTTGCCAATGTGTGTGTGACTGATTGCACCTTCACAAATTCATAACGTTCTTATTTTTAATTGTTGTTAGCTCAAACTTTCACTGACCTGTTCTCATCTTACTAATTTTATAAAGACTGATGTATTATCAGGGAAGACTTTCCCTTTAAACATCCATACATTATATTTTCCACATACGAAATGCCCTTTTATTTTATATTTTTAATATATTTGTGATATTCAAGACCTGCGTAGCGGCAAACCAACTTGATTGGCCTTTTTGGGACTCTCCTTACAGGGACCAGCCATTAATAATTAGCCTGGTGACAATCATACTTTTACTTTAGTGATGGCAATCACTTAAGTCAATTTGACAAACTGGTTATTTTTTCCCACTTATAGACATTTTCAAGCCCTTTTGTTTTGAGGGAAGTTTTAAATTAGTATTATCTTTCAAATGCCGTTAGAATTTAACTTTTTCATTTTTTGGGGGGCCAGCAAATTTGACATAGTACCTTTAAAAGGCTAAACTATATTACCTCAAAGACTGGCCAGTTCATGGACATGCCTGTGCCGTTATTGTTCTTCCACCATTTCAAGTCTTTATCTGCGTCAGCATTCTGTAAGGAATTGTGGAAGTCTACATATACCTGGGCAAAGCTACAGTATCAAACAGAGATGAAAACAAGAGAGAGAAACATGATTAGGCAAAAAAGTGAACAAACTGAAACATTTTGTGTATTAAGGTTACCCTGTTTGCTCCTTTATACCCTGGCAGCTAAGAGCTGCAATTAGTGGATGATATATATGTTAATAGAATAGTTAATAGAATAGTTGTTTATAACTTTGAACCAAGGCTCTTGCCTTTTTGTAAATATTATGTTATATAATTCTTTATCTTTTATTTAGTGTAAAATACCAAAGCTTTGTATATAAGCACAGAACATATTTACCTTACATGTAGAATAATTTGTAGCTTAGGTATGAATTCAATAGTTATTCATATTTATTCATTACATTCTCATTTATTGCTGTGATACTTTTTGTGTTAGTGGTACTAGACACGATTAGCATTAAATGCTATTTTCTGGTCCCATTTATCCTTTCAATGTTAATTAATCATTCACATTTGATTGTTATATATTGATGTACTTTTTGTTTTGGATAATAAACTTCAAACTCAACTCAACTACAGTCCAACCTGTCTACTAAGGCTATCACCCAAGCGAAACAGAGAAAGTGGCCAACATATGACCTTTCTAGACAGGTTCTATAACACACATTTCTTCTTTGAAGGAGCCAAAATATATGATCCCTATAGACAGGTTTGACTCTATATAATAATATATTTTTCAAACTGTTTGTTTCTCTATTCTTACTGCTTTATTGAATATTTACAAATGATGAATAAATAAATAGCACTACCGGTATATTGAAGCTACCAAGAGTATTTTTAGATGGAAAATGAAAGGGGTGGGAGTAGTCTCAGGTTCTTACAATACTTTACATTTATTTCTTTGTCCTAACTAAAATTGTAGAGGTGTCATAATAATCAAAAGTTTTCTCCCTATAATAATGTGGCACACAGCAATATAATCTCTTCTTATGAAAGAGTTTTATCAGGATGGTTGAAATAATGGTTTGAAAGTTCTTTTATCAGATCCAAAAGGAAAAATTACTTGCAACATTTTTTATGTCTACAGTTCATACATCTTCCTCAGAAGCTAATCGGCAGACTGGAGTGAGCTGCTGCCAATTTTCCGATCACCAGTTGTTGTTGTTTTTGCGATTACTGGAGATCGGAATATTGGCGGCTTACCTGAGTCTGCCGTTTTCGCATCTGAGGAAGATGGCTGGACTCTAGACATCTACATGTAAACTGTTACAGATGATATTTCCTTTTTGATGTAAGATAAGGGGGGTGTTTCACAAAGACTAAAATCGACTTTAAGTTAGACTTAACTATGGCAAGCCGTTCATGCCACCGGTTGCTCTCACCATTAAACTGTCAATTATGATCTTTAGATAATATTTTTTCCTTCAATAATAAATTATCCAAAAATGTAAAATTCTGTATATTTGTGACTATGATTTGTACGTCCTTTGAGAGACCAATTGCCAGTTAATAGTGAGAGCAAACAGTGGCATGAACGGCCTGCCATAGTTAAGTTCAACTTAGAGTCGATCTTAGTCTTTGTGAAACACTCCCCAGAACTTTCCAATCCTGATCTCTTCCTACCTTGGATTAACGGATAGATCGAGTACTTTCTGCATGGACAGGAGCGTCTCTTTGAAGAATTCTAGTCGATGGCTCTCAAAGCTTTGCGTTCTGTCAAATTGTCCTTTCATATCTTCCATGTATCTGGGGTTGTAGGTTGTGATGTCATCCAGGGCTTTCTCGTATTTGTCTTTGGTTCGCATGCTCTCCTGTCGACATTTCTCAACCTTGTCGTGGAGTTTCTTGACCTGGAAACCAGACCATATCAAACAGTTCAGTGGACGAGTCATACAAATTGGAATGACGATTCACTCATTTCATTTATTACCAAAATTTCAGATACATAGCAGACCTGTCAA
Organism: Strongylocentrotus droebachiensis; assembly: GCA_035222895.1. NCBI lineage: Eukaryota > Metazoa > Echinodermata > Echinoidea > Camarodonta > Strongylocentrotidae > Strongylocentrotus > Strongylocentrotus droebachiensis. The sequence goes on along the minus strand of JAVYIG010010515.1, from coordinate 59,133 downwards.
CCTCTGGAGTTCAAAAACTGTATTCTTCAATCCCAAAAGTTGTATTTTACTAACAAAAGTTGTATTCTTTAAAAAAAACACGGACTGTTACGCGGATCAATGCCTCTTACCATTCCTACATACAGGAAGAAATTTATCAATGGATCATTGGTTGAATATGCATGATTTCGTCACGACTGTTGTGTTCGATGAACCAATGAACATCCCCAAATTGCCGATGTGAGATGCTTGTAGGATACTTTACTTTTTTTTTTGAAAATCATATTTTATTGAGGAAAATCGTACTGTCGTATTTGCTTCTAAAAATCGTACGAAATACGACTAAATCGTACTGGTTGGCAGGTCTGACATAGTACATCAGTAAATCAGCATCAACTTCTCTATGTGATATAAGAAAGAGTAATGCTGTTCACAGACTCATAAGCAAACAATGTAAATGTGAACTGCGCATTAGGGAAAAAAGGAAGGTATGTCCAATATGTTACCAAGTAATCTTGACTTGTATAATGGAACTGTGAACATTAATTGACATTGTAAAGTAGCACTGTTAAGAGTTTTATTTTCATCAAAGCACCGAAGAGTATATTCATATAGGAGCTGCGCTACATAAATTGATCTACATGTAATTATCATTATCATTATCATTAAATCTTATATAAGGTCGGTAACAATAGGATAAATTGTATACCTCTCATAAGTATGTTGAATAAATCTAGTCATCTGATTGGTCAAAATTGGAGTCGTGATTTTAGCCATGCCCACCTAAAGGTCAATAGCTATAGTTGAGAAAGATGCCCATTGCCCCGGGTAACGCATAGTTACATTTTGCTGAAATCCCCTTTGGTTTACGTGTAAAAAGTTAATTGGCAGCAGCTCACTCCAGTCTGCCGATTAGCTTTTTACACGTAAACCAAAGGGGATTTCAGCAAAATGTAACTGTGCAAGCATGGATACATTCAGGCAACTTTCCAGCAAAGATTAACAAACAGTGTCACAGATTTTCTGTGATGTCTTAACCAATCTTTACTCAAGAACTGTTAAGGTAAGAATTCTTTGTAGATTTTTTTATGAATTCAGTATATAAAAGATATATGGACTGCTTTGATATTCGAGACATCTAGCTGTTTCTATACTGGCTCTCGGGGACGTTACATCCTGATATGACCCCTTGAGCCTATAGAAACAGCCATGCCTCTCATAGCAGTCAACATATCTACATGTATACTTGCTTGGACTTACCTGATCTGGTGATATAGCTGAATCTCCATTGGCTGATGTTTCCTGTAGCGTAGCGGTCTTTTCTGCTTTGACGGCCGAGTGGTAGGCTTTCTTGGCCGTTTGGGCTTTGGTATAAAACTTGGCCCATGGCTTTTGGGCCTAGCAGACAAACAAAACACACAGAAAAAATCAAACAAAACTATGAAGGATAAATACCTTAAAAGAATTATATAAGAAGACATATTTTATCAAAACAATTAAACATGTCTATACAGCCTGCTCAAACACTTGCCATAGTGACTATCAATCCAAACTTAACTTTGTCCAAAATATTACGATAAGGGTTGCAATCTGAATCAAACATAAATTTTGTTTATTCACACTTTATAGGAGGGCGTTAAAATGAGTTTATAACGTTAATGAGATAAATTTCCTTTCCCTGTACTATTTAATGGCACACATTTGTCACTTCCTTAAAACCTCTTTTGTCTTTTTGTTTGTTTTGTGATCACATTATGTATATTTGTCATTGTTGTATATTTCTTTGTTACAAATAATTCTGCTGTGACATGATATTTGTTATTGTTCAACCAATGGAAAAAGAATTTATGTTGTATGACTCAATAAATTCAATTCAATTCAATTCAATTCAATTGGAGCTAGAGCAAATCAAAGGGAGACAAACCTATACAGGGAGATAGTCTTCCTATACACAAATATTTCTAGATGTAAAAATACACATTTTCATAGACTTGTGGCCTTTAATGCTATACATATAAAGACATTTTAAAATTTATACAGTCTCTCTCTTCCTTTTTTTGTAATTTTCAATAAGAATTAAATAGATGCACAAAATTAATCTCTCATGGGTTACAATCCTTCTAGTTAAAGCTAAAGACCAGTTATGGTCATGCGATTGCATTGTGAAATCAATCAGAAAAGGTTGATCATCTAGCATAGATGTGTACTGCAAGGTTCTGGAATCATCAAAATGATAAGAAATTTGGCCAAGTCTTTATAAATTTAGAATCAATGTACACAGAAAGATGTACCGTATTTGCCGGCAAAAAGGCTGCAGCGCCGTATAGGCCGCACCCCCGATTTTGACATTAAAAAAAAAAAAAAAAGAAGAAAAAAAAAAAAAAAAAAAAAATCTTTTGTCAAAGTCATGTAACTAAAATCACTGCCTTAAACCTCTCGGCCATCACGCACTGATAGCATACTATGAAGTTTTCTGTGATGTAGTCATTGAAATGGATTGAAAGTGGCGACTTTGCGTGCTTGATGCTTCGCGGCGGCTCCCGTTAAACGGGCCCTTCTTTTACTTTTGCAATGCATTGGCACGAACTTAGATCAAAATCTATCGGCAGATGTTGTTTTTGGAAGTTTATTTTCGTCTTCATGTCAACAATTGAAGATAAAATTGTCGGTAAGATGTGTGGAAATGTATAGTTATTGTACCGTTCGTAGATCTAGTCCCAACACAAATTTGTGTTGGTTTTGACTTTTTTTTTTTTTTTTTTCTTTTTCCCCGTAAAGGCCGCACCCCGACTTTTTGATATTTTCTCTTCCAAAAATACTGCGGCCTTTACGCCGGCAAATACGGTATATGGGACTACACACACGTGCACGACACATGCATTTGTATCTCTCAACAGGCAGGAGATACACTAATTTACCAAATATATCAATTAGTAGGCGGTTTCCCGTCAACATTTTTATCATCATGTATTATTCCAAACATATTCTTTCACATGATTGGTAATAAGAGCTTCCATTTCATTTTTTGAAATTGGGGCGTTTCCAATACTGGTCTTTACCTTTAAGGTCTCTTTGAACACCCTCGTCATGTGACATGTAGTCCCATGCATGCATTATCTGTGTTGGTACTTTTCAACAAAAATTTGACAGAAAGAAAATGATCCTACCTTTTTGAATCCTTCATCTGTTTCAAATGTTTCTTTGAACCCGCTCATCATCTTCTTATGGTAGCTATCCTTCTGCCAATTCTTGATACTCGTCATGATATCTGCGTTGAGTTTCTGATCAATCTCAGTGTGAAGTTCAGCTTTCCTATCTGCTTCCGTCAGCACAGCCTTCCAGGCTGATTTGGTGGTACCATACTCCGCTCCTATCATAAATAATGAATATTAACAATTATAAAATCAGTAATAATAACAACAATAATAATGGTGGTGGTGGGGGTGGGGGTGGTGATGATGATGACGATGAGGATGAGCCTCCAATTCCTCCATCAACACAGCTCTCTATGCTGTCTGTGTTGTACCAGAGATGCCAACTTTTGAAAAACAGAAATAGGGAGGATTTGTAACCGACACCAAATAATGTGCGCGTAGCGCACATCTCGAGCGCGTAGCGCCCGACCCATGCGGGGTCCAGGGCCTGCCTTAGGGCCCTGGAAGGTCTGGGGTTCTAGATGCTCTCTGGTGCAATCTGAGCCTTATTTTGGAGCATTTTACATGTGTATTTAGTTAAATAATTCCCACTTTTTTTAAAAATAACATACAAATTGTACAAAATGCATGATGAATTCCTTTCAGACTTCCGAATACACGGGTACTTGATACTGTATTCGGTCTTATACTTCTGAGACCATTTCTTGGTCTTCTTTTGCTGATTTTCCGCCATTTGGATTCTGTGTCAATATCCATGCATTGGATACGGTGATCCATATGCTGAAACAATCTTTCACTACTCTTAATTTGTCTTTTAACATAGTGGAATTACTACATGCTAAAGTTAGCAGACGATATTTCTCATTTAATTCACAGATATTTATACTGATAAGCGCCAAAAAAAAAATATATATATTAAAAAAAAAAAAAAAAAAAAAAAGGATTTTTTTTTTTTTTTTTTTTTTTTTTTTTTTTTTTAATAAATCGGGAGGATAAGGATGGAAATCGTAAGGTCGGGAGTTGGGGTTAATTATCGGGAGCCTCCCGATAAAATCGGGAGGGTTGGCATCTCTGTTGTACCATACTCCGCTCCTATCACAAATAAAGAATATTAACAATTATAATATTAATAACAACAATAAATCAACAACAACAATAATAATGGTATTTGTGATGATGATGATGGTGATGATGATGATGATGATGATGATGATGGTGATGATGATGGTGATGGTGATGATGATGATGATGGTGATGGTGATGATGATGATGTGATGATGATGATGATGATGATGATAGTGGTGGTGAGCCCCCGTTAACACACCATTCCATGCTGACTTGTTTGTACCATAATCTCATCAATCTGTTACTACATGTATAAATTGTCTGCTTTCATCTGAATTTTACCAGAGCTGAAATTACCCTTTAAAAAAATGAGTTCATTTCAGGTAACCAAGTCTGGTCTCTAGATTAAAATGGAAGTGAGTCTCCTGGTAGAGTAGCGTTGGGTCGTAATGACACAAACACACATTCAAAAGAACATTCACATCAGATATTTATGCACAGCTCAAAGTTCATGCTATATGTACACATGATCGCGAGTTCTCATTTATAATGAAATTGCAGGTGGAGAGAAAATTGGTGAAAACTACTTCGTGAAAACAATTTGGAATTTGTTTTTATAATCAAGCAGCATTCAAGACAAGCATTTCATATTTTTGTGGTTTGGCTCAGTAACTGATTTTAACAGATCCCTAAAAAATATACCAGGGGGGTGTTTCACAAAGACTAAGATCAACTTTAAGGTGGACTTAACAACGGCAGGCTGTTCATGCCCCTGTTTTCTCTCACCATTATGATCTTTAAATAATATTTTTTCCTTCAATAATGAATTGAAATGTAAATTCTGTAGATTTGTGATTATGATTTGTACGTCTCTTGAGAGACCAATGCTAGTAAATGGTGAGAGCAAACAGTGGCATGAGCGGCTTGCCATATGTAGTTAAGTCCAACTTAAAATTGATCTTAGTCTTTGTGAAACTCCCACTGGTGCATGAAAAGAAAGGGCAAAAGTTTCTGCACATGTGATTAGAGTCCAACTTTGTTCCACAGCCACATTGCCTTTGAAGCAAGTATTTCTTTTTAAAATAAAAGCTTTGAAATCGTTTTTTAAATGCTGTTATTAATACCAGCTAATTTTCAGGGTGGACTTCCCCTTTAAAAATGAAAATGAGAAGTAAAGTAAATATCAATATTAAAATAAACATTGATTTTTTGTTGTTGGTGTTCTTGGATGAGATACTACATTCCTTGTCATCTCACAGTCACAATGCAAAGAGTGTCCAATTTGATATGTGAGAAGTTGGCTGAGTAGCGTAAATGCAGTATGACCCCCCTGATCTGGCTGGTTGAACGTACGTACGCATGCCCGGCTTCCTGGCTTGTTTGCTTAATTGATTTGATTAAATCAGGAAGTGTTTTTGTCTAGATCTACTGAGCCGCTGTCCTACAGATGACAGCTAGCTATTACCGTACCCAAGGATACACATCTACAGTATGTAAGCTGCCTGTTGACACTACAACAACAAAATACTAAGTATATTTAATATCAGCAATATTTATCATTATTATCTACATGTATATAACGCATCCAAGTGGTACAATAAATCAGTGTATTTAATATCTTTAGTGCAGTACCCGGATGACAGATCAATATTGTTTTAGTATTGATCTGTCTTCCGGGAACTTCAACTGTCGATACAATATTGCTTGATTATTGAAAATCAACAACACCGTGGCTATTGAGTCAGCCTATATGTAGATAATAATAATAGTATTGTATATCTTTGTTTTTGTGTGATACAAAAATATATTACTCTCGCTATGACAATATATTCTTGTATCACACTTACATGTAAAGCCATTCAATATTATGTAAATATCCACTTGTATATTCATGACAAAATGAGCAAAGTAGCATACCGGAATCATATAAAGCACACCAAGGATTATGCATGTGCGTGCTCTAAACTGCATACATGTACATGTACATGTACATGTATAGCTAATGTAAAATTAAAACAAATCTCATTAAAAAATGTCTAGATGGACATGTACAGTATGCACACGTATTGCATGATTATGATTGAAATGTAAATCACATGGCCCTAGCTTTCATGTTAAAGCATTTCAATTATGCATATTGGCGCTGCTCGGTGGCTGCCGGGCTCACAATCCATTGGGCAAAAAGAATTTCCATTTTCTGTTTAACTTAATAAAATTTGGAGTGGACTTTAAAAGATTATTATTATTATTATTATTATTATGTGCACCTTATTCTCCGGTACAATTTGACATCAACAGTTTAATACGCACAAACAGTTGACATGTGGGTCCTAATTTTGTTTGCCCATAATGTTGGCCGATACCGATCAAAGGTGTGAGGGTTAATAGTCCTAGTGCACAAATATGTACACCAACGAAAAAAATACACGGTGGCGATGGGCGATTCGCCCCCTAAACCTCTGAAATCGCCACGGTAAAAATCAAGACGAGGGCGAAAAAAAAATCAATATATCTTGAAAAATCGCCCCCGCCATGAATTGATATTCCCTAGGAATTAATAAATCAATTTATTGATGTGTCTGAGTGAAATCTCCGTTCCAACTACCAACTCCAAAACTAGAAACTTCCATCAACATTTTAAAAGTTTTGTGAGTTGCAGCGGATCGGCGGTCGTACCTACTGTAGCTAGATCTACGGCGGTATCCGCCTGCCTGCGCCTAAGCTCCCGGCGGCCGGACAGGCCACCGGCCCCGATGTAGTTTCGTGCACAGCATGAATGCATACGCAGTTCGCACACGTTCACAATACACAGCTCAGATCCAGCGCGCGCCCGCACGCTCCTAGAATGAAGCAAATAAGTATTTGCGAGTGACGAGAGCTGAACTGCTAGCGACCAAATTGGTACGTAATATGTTTATTTAGTCTTTTTTCTGGCCCTAATTTTTATCATGGACAATGCAATCCCATTAAAAAAAATGTTATTCCGTCTAAAATTGTGTTATTTATAAGTTAAAACCATTAAATGCGAGTATATTTTTACTGTCGTCCCACATACTGATATATTTGTTATCACGAAACGTGCAAAATCAATGCCGGATTTTTTTCCTGTAAAAACGGTATAAAGCAAGTTTCGTACACAGACATTGAATTTTGTTATAAAAAAAACCGTAAATAGATATATAAAGGATGTTCCTACTCCTCAGAATTTTTCTTACAACTGTTTAATTAAATTAAATTATTTATATACGATCGATGCCAGGCCAATTGTCATGAGTGATGACATCAATTTCTGTCTACGAAATGAAACTAGCTTTGGCTTGGCCTTTAGAATTAGAGTCTATAAAAAAAAAAAAAGGCCATGATTTTGCATGTTTTGGCATAACAAATACATCGGTATGTGGGACAACAGTAAAAATATGTACTCACATTTAATGGTTATAAATGTTATAAATAACACAATTTTAAAGGGAGTTAGTCTACATTTTTTTTAATGGGATTGCATTGTCCATGATAACAACTAAATTTGGGACAGAAAAAAAGACTAAATAACATATTACCTACCAATTTGGTTGCTAGTAGTATGATGGCTAAGGAAAAACACAACTTATTGTTACAGCTTACAATATGGCTTTAAGGAAGTAGCCCCTTGTTTTTTTTTTAGGCAATGGGGAAAAGTAGCCCCCATAAAAAAATTAATTCCTAGCCCGCGTGTCAGTGATAATATTTTCTTAGGATATGAAAAACAAAGTTAAAAAAAACACTCCTTTTGACAAGTTTTAGTTACATGTATATGTTAATCATAAAGGCACACGTTTAACACAAAGTGAATAAATCCTGGGTATCTGAATGTCTGCAATACTCTACATGACATATGTACGCTACAATTGTATCTATATTTGCCTTTGCTTGGAATTTAATTGGGTAAAACCGTGTTTAAAAAAAATTCAACCTTAAAACAAAAAAGCCCCCCTGAGCTCCAAAATAGCCACCGCAAAATAATTAAGGGGGGCTATTTTTTTAAGGGAAAATCTGAAAAGAGCCCTCGTAAAAAAAAAAGTAATTTTTTGGTTGATGTACACATGACATTATACTATTGAAAGAGTATGACGATTGGAATTTGTATTTAATACCCGTGTTTCACTTTGTTTCATATTGTATCATGTTACACTTAAATTCTATATCTTTCTTCACCTCCTCCTTTTCTCCTATTATGTTTCCTTTTGAAAAATTCTCTATCCTAAATTTAAAGTACTATTAATGGGAAATGTTGTACATGTACATGTATCAATTTATTCCAATTCAAATGAATACATGTAATGATCGAGCGTAGTAGTGCCATTCTAGGGTTTCATGTTTACAGGTTTAAATAGGGTCATGTACATGTACGTACATGTACATGTATGTATGATGATGATTCACAGCATTTGTATGGCGCCATATACAGTATCTGCTTTTGCAGATAAATGGCGCTATACAAATGCTGTTCATCATCATCATCATCATCATCTGCTTAAAAAAAACATTCAAAGGTGCGAGCTCCTCCAATAAAGTTAGCATTTAAATTGTTATTCAGGCGTAACACATGTATTGCATTCTAAATCCAAAGTCCATTCCAGAGGCAGATCAAGGGCTTCTGCATGTAGAGTACGTACATGTACATGTATGCATGCAGGCAGAGAGGAGGATTATAGTAGACGGGTCAATGTTTACATTCTACCTTTCTATTAACAATAGATACCAGCAAGGTTACAATGAAATAAACATTCCACAAAACTTGCTCTGTGTTTGACCCTCAAAAGATAGATGATGAATAAATATGTACAGGAAAGAATTAACAGTTAATGGAGTACAATATCAGATTCTATGTGTATGGGTGTTGTGTCACAACGCATTCCTTTAAAGGGCTGTTCAGACCGCAATGATAATGATACTGATTTACTGCATAGAATAGAAGACACCAACCAAACAGGCTTGTGGTCTTGGTATGGTCATCCCTTTACAAAGACACACATTGTTCAAGTCCTCCATTCAAACTCACTCATATAAGCAGCTTTCACACACAGATCCTTACAATCAAAACCCTCGGCATCCTATGCGGAAAGTTTAAAGTGCTCTTATAATGATGCAAAAGGGGTGAAAAGCATTCCTTTTAAAGACCAGTATTAGAAACGCCCCAATTTAAAAAAAAGAAATAGAAGCTCTTATTACCAATCCGTGTGAAAGAGTATGTTTTGACTAATACATGATGATAAAAAAGTTGCCAGGAAACCGCCTACTAATTCATATATTTGGTAAATTAGTTTATCTATTGGTGTGTGAGAGATAAACGCACGTGTCGTGCACGTAGTCCCATATTCATCTTTCTGTGTACAGTGCTTGTAACTTTACAAAGACTGGGCCAAATTTCTTATCATTTTGATGATTCCAGAACCTTGCAGTACACACCAATACTTATATGCTAGATGATCAACCTTTTCTGATCGATTCCACAACGTTTCTTTCACAATGCAATCGCATGACCATAACTGGTCTTTATCTTTAAGCACAGCAGTCAATGAAAATAGACCGGTTTACCAGCATATTCAAATGGATGGATGTTCCTTTCCTAGACTTAGTGACAAGTTATTATTCCATTAGCTGTTAATAACGAATGAACTACAATACCTGGTACTTGGAATCCAGTCTGCCTACAATACTGTAAAAGTAGAAATATTTGTGGTACATTAATTTTCCCGGATTTCGCGCTAAGATCGGCAAGCGCGAATTTTAGAACTCGTGAAAGAAAAGGTGTGGAATGGATGGATCAGAAAAAGTTGATCATGTAGCATGTAAGTATTGGTGTGTACTGCAAAGTTCTGGAGTCATCAAAATCATGAGAAATTTGGCCCAGTCTTGGTAAAGTAAGTACAAGCACTGTACACAGAAAGATGTATATGGGACTACACAAATGGTGTCGGGGCTACCAACCTTGATTTCCTTATCTTTCTATGCTCATTACTCAGCATTACTCTTCAACATTCAGTGTTAGTTTTGTTTGATTCCTCGAAAATTCACTTCTTTTTTTAGGGGATTACTCACCTTTATCTTTAATGTGATTAATGTTTAATATAAATTATTGAAAAGTTCTTCATACAATCAGGGGTAATCCAGATAAATTGTAATTCATATCCTGGCACTGACACCTTACTTTTAAGACCCCCCCCCCCCCATCAACCAGGAGATTAAGTTACAGGAACATACATTGTAGGATGGATAATGGGCATTACTCTAATGGCTCTTGACCACAAATACAATTGTCAATGTTGATTGAATTGTTCTCACCTTTCTCTATTAGTTCATTCCACCTCTTTGACCAGTGCTTGAGACTCTTGGCGTACTTCTTCTCAATGTCACTCCTCTCCTGGATGAGTAAGATCAGTTCATTGGACAGCTTGTGACCATTCTCCATCCGCTTGACCGTCCTCTGAAACTGACCAATCTCCCAGAAGCTTCGGGTCGACTGGTCAAACCCATTCTCTTGACTGTATGTGGACATTGTGTGCGGTGTGTCAGGGATTTTATTTTCACGTTTTCAGGATCTACTTTTGGCCATACACCTAGATTTTGATTTGGATAGAAAGAGAAGAAAGTTGAAAGAGTCAGTTATTATTTGTCAAATGCTCATAACTATATCCTCCAAAGCAATTGGCACTACACACATATTGTAATTTTCTCTGGCAACAGCTTTAATACGTATAAAATACAGTGTAATAATAACAATAACTAGAAACATCACAATCTGTATTGCCGCGCACTGCGAATGTATCCCCCGGCACTGACAGCAATTTTTGTGTCATCCTTATGTTCGAAGGAGGGACAAAGATCGGCTCATCCCTCCCTGAAACAAAAGGATGACGTAGAGAGGTCGCCACTAGTGTCTCAGACTATTATCAAGACTAGGAGCAGCATCACCAAACAATATGTGTGCACATTAGAGTATAATGCATCTCTATAGAAGATAACAAGTATTTGGCAAGACATTCAGCGTGTTTCTATTAGTTATACTGAATTATCCGGTTGAAGAAATAAGCGTATAATGCCAGGGAAGGGCAGTTAATATCTACGCGCATTACCAGGATAAAAAACACCGATCCGATCTAGCCAGAAAAAAGGCGGTGAAAAAGTTCATCGAACTCTGGCTAAGGTCACTGCACAGTATTGTGGGACTGCTAGGTCAACCGGGGATTGTAGTGTCGCGCGCGTTGGGGTAAAATATTCCGATCACGTGATCACTCCTATTTCCGGTTTCTCACCGGCATGTGCACTCAATCGGAACGGGGTGTGTTTCTATCTACGTTATCCGGTTAGCCTCCCCTGCATTATCCTTCTAAAAGAAGGATAATTTTGCCGGTGAACGCGTAAAAGCTCTCTCCGGCATTATCCGGATAATGCCGGAGAAAGTGTGTTTCTATTAGGAAAACTTTATCCCTTACCGGCCATTAACCGGATAATGGCTTTAGATAGAAACACGCCGATTGATCTAACATTTGCCCCTCTCCACCCAGGTAAGAAGGAATTCCTTTGAATGCAGCTGTGAGCGTCTGGCAGCCTAGCATAGCCGGGTAATGCGCCTTGAGGACCTTGCAAGGTCGATACGCTATATAAGAATCCAATATTATTGCAATGACGACCTTCGTCATTGCCTTGTTTTCGTTCACATTCTGCCCCATTAATATACTTATCCTTGTTTTCCTTATCCTTATCGTCAGGAAATCGCATTCGTTTTGCACGTAGTGTTTGTGATTCCTAGTTAGGTGCTTTCCTCATGTCCTTTTCCTTTCAAATTTCATAGGCATAGTCTCTAACATCTCATCAAGGTCACTACATTCTTCGATTTTCGAAATCACTCATGCATAACCATCCAGGCGCCATTTTGTCCGTTTCTGGTCCATTTTAAGGCCTTTCTTTCTTCCTTCCTATCTCCACTATCCTACATCCTACATCCTTCTAACAAATTCCTCTAGATAGTCTAAGAGATGTTTTTTAATCTGCGACGCATAACCCGCCCTTCAAAATGCCATCTTCGTACTCAAAATTCAAATCTGAAACCAACTACGTCAAAAATCTCTCAAAGTCTTGAAAAATTGACCCCTAGATAAACTAAAACTGCCATAACTCTCTCATATAAATTCCGTTTGGTATTTAAATCTCACAGTATCTTTATCTTATATTTGCACATAGCCTTGCCAAATTTCACGCTCCAATGGCTTTGCAAAACATAAATAGCGCCCTCTAAAGTTCTGGGAATTGGCTTTCTCTCTGTGGCCGTATCTCCATAATGGCTTGGCAAACCCGTACCCTTTTTTGGATTTAGATACTTGAAGATATGCCCTTTCCAGCCATATACAAAATTATATACCCTATCACTGACGAAATTTGAGAAAATTGCCCTCCAAATTCGCCATTTTCAAAAAAATTGAGAAATAACTTCAACTTGCTCTAAACCGGCGATCTTTATACCTACATCAAAGAAACTTGGCAGACACATGTATCCATATACGTGACAACTGTCTGCTAAGTTTAGTAAATTGTAATGCCCTCTTCGCCAAGTTATCGCCCAAAATGATGAATTTACTATGCTTTACGTACTAGCGCGTTTGATGCGTGCAGTAGGTTTTGCGCAGATGACAATGGTTTCAAACTGACCGCACTGAAGTGCCCTTTCGAACGATACCAAGTATGGTATATGTTCACGCAGAAAATTGTGAGTAAATCGCATTTGAACAAGGGTCACTATACGAATTCCGCCGAGTTTCCGCCCTATTATAACACGTTTCGGCCATGACGTCATTTTTTGAGACTGTTATTTGGTTGTGTTAGTATGGGCGGCCGTCCGTGCCAAGGCACGCGTCGCAACATGTTCACCATGCACCAAGTCCTATTGGTTTTGCACGCAGTGCTTGCGAGCCCTTTCTAGATCCCTTCCACTACTCCAACTCCCTTCAAAATTCGTAGGCGTAGTCTCTAGCATTCCTTCAAGGTCACTAGATTCTTCGTTCTCCGGAAACCCTCATGCGTGACCGTCCAGGCACCATTTTTTCCGTTTCGGGCCCTTTTGATGACCTTTCTTTCGCCCTGACTATCTCCACTATCACAGAAGCTACAGACTTCTTACATATTGCTCTGGATAGTAACAGTCCGAGAGTAGCTCCTTCGTTTGACACGTAGAAACATGGCGTCATTGCACGCACATCGTTGTGACACGATTGCATTTCTAGTTATTGTTATTATTATTAAAACAAACTTAATATCAGGGTTGAATTCCCCTTTAATGCCAGACGCACATGTGTACGTACATGTACATGTACACTGTACTCATTAGTATCTATAAATTCTGTACTAATGACTTTCACTGTGCAGTAAATAAGTCATTACCCATGTGGCTTTATAGGAAAGATGCAAGAAACTGATACTGTACTTGTGTACAGAATACAATGCAATGTTCAGCTGATTCTATCTCATGTTGCAAATTCTCCTGTGCACCGTACATGTATGTACAACAGTAGATGAATGGTGGTAAACTAGACCCGGCCCCCCCCCCCCCCCACTCAATGTTATTTAGGGTACGCATATGCTCGTTCCCTCTTTTTGAAAGCACCCCCTATCTGAGGACTGCCAATATTTCTGAACCCCCCTTTCGCGGGCATTTCGCGGGCTTTTCCTGCCTTGGAGACCCCCCTAAATCAGGAAAAATGCTCAATGTACCCCCCTAAATTCAGAATAATTTCTCAGGAGTCCAAAGAGATGAGAGAAAAAAAGAAAAAACACCCCCTTTTTAAAGAAATCTCCGGGTAAAAAGTCAAATACACCCCTTTTTTTTACCATTCTCGGGCCGGACTTTGTCGCACGAAAAGTACCCCTTTACCGGACATTTTGGCAACACGCATGCAGTCATTCCAACCTCTGAGTGGGGGGGCCGGGAAAATAGATCTTCAAAAATATCTTAAATTTTACCTTCAAATTTCTTTTACAGAAAGGAAACGATAGAATGTTTGTGTCTTGTGTACATTTCTTGTTTGAAACATATACCCTACTAGAAAGAAAGAAAAAATGATACAATGTCAGAGACCTGAGTAAGAGCATTTTCAGACCCTCGAAATGCGTGATGCTTGGTAGCTCTGCAATGTGTGATCTTTCTTGTGTCCAAGAGCAGACGTTAGTCAAGCTTTAAATTCCTATCTTTATTTCCTTCAAACTTTTAAATTCATATCTTTATTTCCTTCAAACTTTTAAATTCATATCTTTATTTCCTTCAAACTTTTAAATTCATATCTTTATTTCCTTCAAACTTTTAAATTCAAACATTTCTTTCATAACACATTCATTATAATGAAGGGTGGTTTTGGTGAAGTGGTGCCAAATACAATAATGACTAGAATGATTAAAAAATCTGAATGAATATCATGTACCATGTATTTACAATATACGACGATGTACATGTACTCATAGTTGTACATGTAGCTCCCTCCACCTGCCCCATTCAGACACAAGAACAACTGTAGGAACTCTTTAACTGCACAGTAATACATATTTTCTGGTGTGAATGTGAGATCTTCACATGTAGGTTTATATTGAAATGTTGAACCACCATGTTGTCCAATGTTACCTTATTCATAAAAGCAAATCACAGATTTGACTATTGTGTTATTATACGGCATTTTCACAGGGATGTGTGAATGTCACACGGTACATTTAATGTGTACATACATGTACAACAATACTGTATGCATGCATGCATGTATGTATGACACCCTTCCCAAACAAATTATTTTCTATGATTATTGACAAGGTACATGTTTGTACTGTAGTTGTACATGTACGTCTCCTTTTTATACTTCTCTAGATACATTTTTTAATATGATTATTTACAAGATATTTATGCTTTGGTTATTGGTGTTATCATTAAAGACAGGTATAAGACTTTTTATAAAAAAATTATCTCTTCTGAAAGAGTTATTATTTAAGGAATAGAACCACCAACCATATTTCTCTCTGGCTTTAGCATCGTCACACATGCACGGATGAGGATGAGAGTATTAAAGGAAGCGAGGAAGGATGGGAGAGAAGGAGGAAGCATTCAATGACCTTTAATGGGTGAAGACAACTTCAAGGTCACAGCTTTCAGACATTTCTTCTTCAGGTTTACAGTTTGAAAGCATCACAAACTGCAGGCCCCCTACAATGTTTTTGAAGTGATAATTTTTAATTTTGTATGCACAATATCAATAGTGGGTTGCTGTATATACAGCAAGCACAACTGGCAGAATTATAACACTCCTGTGCTCCGTTGTTTAATATTACCCTTGCTTTAGCACAGGTATTACGGCAATCTACATGTACATGTGTATGTCTGTAAATAGCATTTCAAGGAATTCATTCCTGCCAGATACCCATTAACCTTGTGGTTCACAGACTGGATAATTATCTAATAGACCACAACACATCAAGTAAAATATTATAAATTAACGACAATTTCAATTTAACAACACATTAACATTCTAAATGCACTTTCATAGCACATGAGTCGCCAGCAGCTAATAGTTTCTATCAACAATCGAAACTGCTTCCTTCAAGTCCGTCTTGACTTGCAGAAGTTGCCATAGACATTTGTACTGTACTACATGTACATGTACAGATCTAAACCTGTGCAGCTTTACATGTTACACTATAAAAGGACTAATACACTGTATCGTGGGTCATTCTGTTAAAGATAAAGGCCAGTTATGGTCATGCGATTGCATTGTGAAATCGATCAGAAAAGGTTGATCATTTAGCATAGATGTACTGCAAGGTTCTGGAATCATCAAAATGATAAGAAATTTGGGCCAGTCTTCATAAAGTTACAAGCACTGTACACAGAAAGATGTGTATGGGACTACGCACACGTGTAGTAGGCGGTTTCCCGGCAAATTTTTTATCATCATGTACATGTACATGTATTATTCATATTCAAAACATATTCTTTCACATGATTGGTAATAAGAGCTTCCATTTCATTTTTTTTAATTGGGGCGTTTCCAATACTGGTCTTTGCCTTTAACATTGAGATACATGTAGCAGAACTTTTGAAAGGGCTGTACAAAAGGGTGCTTTACAAGTAGTTTAAGGGGGCGGTACAATGGTGATACAATGGTGTTAATTGCAGTGGCTACAAGGGAACCATGATTCCAGGAGTCGATGTGTACATGTAGCTCAAGTACATACAGTACACGTGTACTGCAGTAAGAATCATCCCCCCCCCCCCACCATTGTGGGGGGGGGGAGGGGGGTGGGGGGTGATGTTTGATACCAGCAGCATCATTTTTGTCTTCCTCTAGGAAATGTCAAAGTTGGCACTGCGGCCTTATCGCCGGCAAATACCGTAATGGGGAGGTCCACCTGCTTATTAAGTTGGTTTGAGTAGAAGCAGAAAAATGAGAAAAAAACGATTGAAAATCAGAAAGTTATGAATGTTTGAAGGTGTAATCAATGATATCAAAATAATCAGTCACAGCGGAGCACCCCAATTACCGTGCGATCGACTCTCGTCCAGTAAACATCATTTGCATAAAATCAACAATTGTGTACCGATCGATGCGAAAAAAAGTAAACAAATTTCGAAGACGAATTCTTCATTAATGTGATGAATATCACCAATCAAAGCTACTAAATCGAGTATTTAATAAATTTGCAAGACACTCATGTGTATAAAAAGAGTTATTGATGCACAGAAAATGTGAAATTTAAGGGATAGTTTTGACGAACAAAAACGAAAAAAATGAGATACAAAATCACCGTAAAATTCACCATTTCTTTTAGAGCGAGAAAGAATTGCCTCGTATGAACAGAAAGAAAATTTAATAATCTCAATCCTTGTGAAATATCTCTTTTCATAGTTGCTTGATAGGGTCGTAACAGAGAAAAACATACCCCAATGTCCAAATCTCATCGAACAAAAATAATCCTTCGTTGTCGCAAAATTGTTTGACCAGTCCCATACATTCAAATGTGTGTCATGTCTGAACCTCGCGTGTGCGTTGGCTATACAGGTCTTGCCAGCCGACTGCATACGTGCACGCTAATGGCTCAGCTGTTTCGATCTGGCCTGCACCGGGCCTAAGACGCATGCGCAGTACATCGCTGAGATCGATGACGTCATGTTCAATGAGTTCGCTGACTACAACTTTTAAAAATGAAGCCCCATGAAAAAGAACGTTATAACCAAAAAAAATATAGCGGAGAAGCGAAAATTTCGCCCATGTATGGATTCAACCCTAATGAATATTCATACCAAGTCTCTACTTCATGCATTGCTTGATAGGGTCATCACATTATAAAGTAGACGTCGTGTTTTTCGAGGGGCGAAGCTCAAAACACATTAATATCTCGAGTTTTATTCCATGGAATTTCGTATTTATTTCACTGACATAAAATTCATAATAATTTTAGTTAGTATGGAAAGTTTCATAGCGATATTGGCAGTAATCAAGGCGCAACGCGAATTTTAAGATTTGACATTCTAGCACACACATGTTCGGATTCACGCAGATGTCCGTTGGTTATTCAAATAGAACGGGCCGCTAATCATATGCAAATTGGGGTGCTCCGCTGTGCCTGTAATCAGTCACAAATTGCGAGCATTCTTGTGAGCTTTCCTCCATTTGCCCTATTCTAAAAAACTCAAAAAATATTTTCCCTTACTTGTGTCACTGATGAAAAATTCCTAACTTTCCTATTTTTAATTAGATTTTGCCAAAACTTTCACTTATTTGTTTCTCTCATTTATGATTAAAACCAACTAAATAACAGTGTACTTCACCTTTAAAGTGTGTAGGGTTTGTAGCAACGAAAAAAATACACGGTGGCGACGGGCGATTCGCCCCCTAAACCTCTGAAATCGCCACGGTAAAAATCAAGACGAGGGCGAAACAAAATCGATATATCTTGAAAAATCGCCCCCGCCATAAATTTATATTCCCTAGGAATTAATAAATCAATTTATTGATGTGTTTGAGTGAAATCTCCGTTCCAACTACCAACTCCAAATCTAGAAACTTCCATCAACATTTTAAAAGTTTTGGGAGTTGCAGCGGATCGGCGGTCGTACCTACTGTAGCTAGATCTACAGCGGTATCCGCCTGCGCCTAAGCTCCCGGCGGCCGAACAGGCCACCGGCCCCAATGATAGCTTTGAAATGGTTTAAAAATTACTTACATAATCGATTACAGTATGTAGTGGTTAATGGAGTTAAATCACAATCTAGGAAGGTAAAATATGGCGTACCCCAAGGCTCAGTCCTGGGCCCCTTATTGTTCTTGATCTATATTAATGATATTATAAACTCATCTCAGTTGTTTACTTATTCACTTTTTGCTGATGATACTTGCTTGCTCTCTCACCACAAAGACATGCATAATCTGATTTTGTCTGCAAATAATGAAGTTCACAATATATTTAAGTGGTTTTGTTGCAACAAACTTTTGTTAAATGCTAGTAAGACTCAATATGTTGTTTTTAGATCAAGGGGCAAAAGAATCCCAGATAATATTGACCCCCTGACAATAGGTGGTCATCTGATCAACCGGAGTCAAAATGTAAGGTTTCTTGGAGTTACAGTTGATGATCATTTAACTTGGAAAGATCACCTCAGCAATGTTTGTACCAAGGTCTCGAGGAGTGTTGGTGTGATTTTTAAGTTACGCTTTTTTTTACCAGAGCAAACTTTAGTAACTCTTTATAATGCTATCATTATGCCTCACTTAACTTATTGTAATGTTGCATGGGGAAATACGTATAGGAGCCATATAAACAAGTTAATAGTCCTTCAGAAGAAAGCTATCAGGCTCATTACAAATTCAAATTACAGAAGTCCAAGTAATCCTTTATTTGTGCAACTTCAGATGTTGCCTCTTGATGAATTAGTCTCCATGAATTGTTTGATATTCATGTACAAATCTCAATCTGCTCAAAATAATTCATTTTTAAAAGATGCGTTTATTGTTAATTCGACTGTCCATTCGTACAACACACGTCAGAGAAATCTTATCCATCAGCCGTTTGCGAGAACACAAACTGCTTCGAACTCTTTAGTAATTAATTGTATCAAAGAATGGAATAAGTTGCCACAAAACATCAGATCCAGTCCAACACTACCTATGTTTAAACATACATGTCGAGAATATCTTTTTGAGAGATTACAAAATATGTTAAAGTAAATCCTGGAAAGCCATGTGTGTATGTGTGTATGTGGGTGTGTCTGTGTGTGTGTGCGTGGGTGTGTATGTGTATGTGTGTTATCTTTTTTTCTGTTCCCATATTTACTCATTAGTTATCATTGTAAATATGTTTTTGTCATCGGTTATTCTAAATACTGTTATTTTGTTTTTGTTTATGTACCTTTTAAGGGGCCCCTTATCACAAGCTCTGCTTCTCCGGGGTCCCAAACCTATCATGTTTTTTATTTCTTTTGTGTCAATTGATTGTAAAATGTTGTGTTTGATTGGTTTGAATAAACTTGAACTTGAACTTGTTCATGTTACACGTATAAGTAATGGAAATACACAGTAGTTTCGTGCACAGCATGAATGCATACGCAGTTCGCACATGTTCACAATACACAGAAAAGTACTAGCTCAGCTCCAGCACGAGCCCACACGCTCCTCGTATGAAGCAAATAAGTATTTGCGAGTGACGAGAGCTGAACTGCTAGCGACCAAATTGGTACGTAATATGTTTATTTTGTCTTTTTTTCTGGCCCTAATTTTTATCATGGACAATGCAATCCCATTAAAAAAAATGTTATTCCGTCTAAAATTGTGTTATTTATATTAAGTTAAAACCATTAAATGCGAGTATATTTTTACTGTTGTCCCACATACCGATATATTTGTTATAACGAAACGTGCAAAATCAAAGCCGGATTTTTTCCTGTAAAATCGGTATAAAGCAAGTTTCGTAGACAGAAATTGAATTTTGTTATAAAAAAACCTGTAAATATATATATAAAGGATGTTCCTATTCCTCAGAATTTGTCTTACAACTGTTTAATTAAATTTAATTATTTATATATGATCGATGCCAGGCCCATTCATGAGTGATGGCATCAATTTCTGTCTACGAAATGAAACTAGCTTTGGCTTGGCCTTTAGAATTAGAGTCTAAAAAAAAATAATAAGGCCATGATTTTGCATGTTTCGGCATAACAAATACATCGGTAAGTTGGACAACAGTAACAATATTTACTCACATTTAATGGTTATAAATGTTATAAATAACACAATTTTAAAGGGAGTTAGTCTACTTTTTTTTTTAATGGGATTGCATTGTCCATGATAACAATTAAATTTGGGACAGAAAAAAGACTAAATAACATATTATCTACCAATTTGGTTGCTGGTAGTATGATGGCTAAGGAAAAACACAACTTATTGTTACAGCTTACAATATGGCTTTAAGAAAGTAGCTCCCACTTTTCTTAAAGTAGCCCCTTGGTTTTTTTTTTAGGAAATGGGGAAAAGTAGCCCCCATAAAAAAAGAAAATTCCTAGCCTGCGTGTCAGTGATAATATTTTCTTAGGATATGAAAAATAAACAGTTAAACAAAACACTCCTTTTGACAAGTTTTAGTTACATGTATATGTAAATCATAAAGCCACACGTTTAACACAAAGTGAATAAATCAAGGGTATCTGAATGTCTGCAATACTCTACATGACATATGTACGCTACAATTGTATCTATATTTGCCTTTGCTTGGAATTTAATTAGGTAAAACTGTGTTTACAAAAAATACAACCTTTAAAAAAAAAAGCCCCCCTGAGCTCCAAAATAGCCACCGCAAAATAATTAAGGGGGGCTATTTTTTTTAAGGGAAAATCTGAAAAGAGCCCTCGTAAAAAAAAAAGTAATTTTTTGGTTGGTTTGTAGCCCTGCTCCAACCTACCGGTATACACATGATCACATACACCAACAAAATGTGATGATTACAAGCGGCTTACCATGCACTGATCAATGCAGCATCCATCCGCCAAGACAACATGAAGCATACATACAGTACAAGGGAGTGTGTGTGTGTCAAACACAGCGGTTGTTTAATATCAATAAATAGGGGCTTCCCCCTGGAGAGCATCCCTTATCATGAGCCAGAGAGAAAGGAAGTTGTGTTTACAGCCTGATCATGACTGTACCCAATCAATGTCTATCCAGGTAAGCCCTGGTCTATCTTCAACTCAAGATAATGCTATTAAAATCAGCAGACACTTATGGGGTAATAATAGTACACTGTATCATCTAGTTGGAGTCAGAGTGGTGATAGCTCATTTCACACAGAGTGAATTTCCTTCTGTCTCAAACTTCAAAGCAGATGGTACTAAACATGTACATTTGTTAATGTACCGGTATGTGTATTTTATGTGACTGTGATGTCGTTTTGTGTATGAGTGAACATACTGAACACAGTACCAGTACAGGCCTCACAAATGTGTTTGTACGGTTATTGTAGGATGATGCATCCACATACATTTACGTGTAGGATGATAATTTATCACGTTTTAATAATAGCAATACAATGTATTTAACTGTGCATAATCAAGAAAAACAAGCCAAGAAAAACATTGATTGTCTTTAAAAGATACTCTATACATCATATAAACGAGAACAATATATTGCAAATCGAAAAGACAAGCTCTCATTTCACAATAGAAAATGGAATTGTGTACTAATTACCATTTTTTTTTAATTTTAATTAGTTTTACCTTTCAGTATAATTATTGTTGACCTGATGACCTTTTTATTATACTTCATAAACAGGTGTTCAAAATAATCGGTAGGGGATAAATAAAAAAAATGCCGAAAATTTTACAAGTTTTGGGCTATCAAATACTTTTGAAAAATGCTGGGATTATTTTGTCATTTGGAGTTGATATTAGTTTCTTTTCATGACTTTGAAATTAATAAATATTAGTCTATATTAGAGAAGAGGTAAAACATGCGAGCCGCCATGTTGGATTATAATGTAGGCAGGGATTTGTTTCTCCATCATCATTATAATCCTAGATGGTGGCTCGCATGTTTTGGCCATTCTCTTTAATAGACTACTTTTATTAATTTCAAAGTCACAAAAAGGCACTAATATCAACAAACATGGTCTACAACAACTCCAAATGACAAAATAATCCCAACTTCATTGTATCCATCCATGGAATACATGAACTGAAAAGTATTAATAAAACATCCTTGAAATATAAAAGAAACATGAACAGGTGATAGTTGTAGCCTACTTGTATGCCTACATACAGTAATACCAGTTTGTACTCATACAGAGCACCTACCAGTATTCATCAACTTTTCAAGAGTAAACACATATGAATGCTCATTTGTTTATTACATGTATGTGCATAGTGCAATGAACTTCCCTGCTGTACTACAGTACAGTACAGATCTGTGTTTAATAGTCCACAATACACTTCATGTTCATTGAATGTCACATGAAAGTTCATGGTATTTCCTCTGCTTCCTGCTTAGAAGTCACATAATAAAAAGGTCTTCTTTATGTATTACATGTACATATGTACATGTAATACATGGCAGAGGCCTACCGTTCTTGTACCTGTAAATGTATGTTACATACTTTAGGATTTGACATGACGCAGACACATGGTAAACCAGAATGATTTTATTTTGTTTGGGTAAATGAAAATAAATCTTTAAAAAGTCTCATTTAGCTCTGTGTTTTACAATGTACGATACAGAAATGTGAAGCACATTACACTTAAATATAACGTCATCATTACAAATTAAACTAAAATCCAAAACTGAAAAAAATGCAGCGGTTTTACTACACATGTACCTAAAAACGAGTCAGAATTGTACTCACCTTTACTGTACTAGGAACTCGTATAATTTGTAAACTGCGAAACTTTACTTCCACACACCAGTAGGCAGCAGGAAAAACAATACAATGCCTAAATACAATCCCAAAGCATCTTCTTATTCTACAAGGTAAATTGTGAGTTCAGTATGATATTCAATTCCTAGATAAATGACACACTATACAGTACCATGCAGATCATTGCATACACTGTATTTGAGGGGCAGCAGTTCCTCATTCGAAAGTCTATGAGTGGTTCTACTGACTGTAATACTATTTCACCGACTATCCTCTATACTACTATTATTGGCTGTGCTTAAGCTTGACTATCATACATGTAATACTCTCAATAGGCCTGTCCTCATCAGCTCAAGATTGCCAAATATCCTGCTATTTTAACTATCCCGATCGCAAATTATCCAGTTAATTTGCGTATTCATCAGCCCTAAGATGCAATTAGCGGGACATTTGGTCAAGATATCTTGGGCTATTTTGAAAAATATCCTGCTATTTGTCCGGTGCGTCTTCACCAGACCGAAGACTCGCACTATGTACGAACGCTGAGCAAAATATCTCAAGCCAATTTCTCGAGCTCGACTTTCAGGTTTCGAGGTCGAGTCTCGAGCTGATGAAGACGCGATTTGTAACTTCAGGATTATTTCCCAAATCAGAAATAGCAAGCTATTTGGCAATTTCGAGCTGATGTAGACACGCCTAGAATTATCAATTTTCACGGTGACTGATTCCCTGCTATGCATACAATCAATGGAAAATCAGAAGTCCTGCATTCCATAGAAAATCTTTTGTGCGTATTACAATAATTATGGAATTCCTTTAAATTCATTCTGACTCACTATGAAATCCTGAAAATTATGAATTGGCAAATAGAAACTTTATGGTATTTTGTGTATTCAGTAAAGTTTAGAGATGAAAGAGTGGTACTTTATAGGGTGTGCACCTATGCGGTTACATGCTTCATGCGTTACATTTCCAAGTGAGACTTCCTGCACTTATCATGTACAGTGAAACCTGTACGCAGGCTCCATAGTACATGTAACTCCTTTACAAGGGGGTTTAGATTGAACTTTACCAGTCTGTATGCATGAGCCCTATACAAAAACTTTTAGAATTTGGGGTACAGAGTGAGATTTTGGGTGCCCAAGTATCGTGCCCTGCTGAACCTACATGTATCAAAAGACCAGTTAAGAAATACAAGAAAGACAGTCACAGGTTCCTTGAATACAATACTTGTTCCAATGACAATACTATTCAAGGGGAATGAAATACCGGTATGTGGAAATAATATAGAAGTGGTTAATACGGTATGAACATGTACATGTACAGTGAAAAAATTGATCACATTAAAGATGCAAAGTATTGCATTTTCATGGGGAATTAGACACCGTTCTGGTGTTTACTGAATAACAGGTGTTGTCAGTCACCAAGAGTGGGCTTTACTTTTAGACAGACAAGATGTGCCCTAGTCTACAACCGTATGGAATTCTCATCATATAATATATCAAATTTCCCTCACCCTTGAGATATAGGAGAGTTGGAGTATTTTCTAGTGGGACTACAGCCAGGTTCGCTGCTTCAAAGACCTTTGCACACACAGATACAATAATTGGTAATTCAACCAAATCTAGTATCAGCGAATTATGATGCAATCATGCAATACATTTGGACACTGACTACTATGTGGCTTTAAAACATTTCCTGAAGATGAAAAGTAGGCCAACACATGAACATGTGTGTGTATATTTACAGTATGCATACAAGCCGTACATTATGAAAATATACATGTTTAATTGTTTATACAAAAATACTTTTCTATCTAAATGCACTGAGGTTTCTAGTCTCTTCTGTGCATGCAGCCATACATGTACACTACATGTACGTATCCAGAACATACAGTACATGGACAAATAGCCTACGGTACAGTGCATGGATCCTCACAACTGCAATCTACAATCCAGAATATTCAGAAAATTCTGCGTAAAATCGATCAATACATATCAATGAATGACAAGTGTACCGTACATGTACAGTACGGTAGGCCTGCTTCCCATGACCATGGCAGGTGTGTGGATAGACCCTGATAAACTCATAACAGACAAGCCAAGACATCATTCACACACAACAGGAAAAACCGCCAAGGCAAATACATTGTAAACGTAATCTATATGAATGTTAGGCTTCCTGGGTGTAATTTCAATTTGTAAACAAATCGTTGGCTTGCACCCAGTAAATAAAGATTGCATGCTCGATCTTGTGATTTACTGGGTGCAAGCCAAAGATTTGTTTACAAATTGACATTACACCCCGGAAGCCTAACATTCAAAGCTATTGTCCTAATGGCAGACTGATGAATATTAATTTGTTTAGAGTTCATCATGATTAGGCCATGGACCAGTGATGGCCTGGTGGTAGAGTCACAGCGTTGCATGCAGTAGATGGCAGGTTCAAATCTCGCTGGTTCCAAAATTCTTTGTTTTTCAATTACAAGATCGAACAAGCAATCATTATTTACTGGGTGCAAGCCAAACGCAATCTACTAAAGAAGCATCATCATTTGACCTCATTCTGTAAAACCATCAATATTGAAAATAAATTTAAAAAAAATATTCTGGACTGCCATTTACACTACTGGAAAAACTCATAATTTTTTTTTTTTTTTTTTTTTTTTTTTTTTTTGGGGGGGGGGGGCAGTGTGCATGTGCGACTTGTCGCTGCTCTGCATGCAACACACTAGAGGTGTCGTGGATGAGTCAATCACAAGGTTAGAGTCCCCCCGCGGCACTCATGTCCTTAGGCAAGACATTGATCTACATTTGCCACTCTCCACCCAGGTGTTAAATGGGTACCGGTAGGAAGGAATTCCTTAAAATGCTGTGAGCGTCGAAATCGGCAGCCTAGCATAGCCGGGTAATGTTGGAGCGCCTTGAGGACCTTGCATGGTCGATACGTGCGCTATATAAGAATCCAATATTATTATTATTAAGCAAGGAGAGTCACGTGACCAAAAAACTGAATTATTGACCAATGTTATTTGAGAGTGAGCATTTACACTGCAAAAATTTTGGGCAGCATTTGAAATACCCACAATCCAGAGGTGAATTTTTTGTTTAATACGTTTTTTTTCGTGCTAGCCGGAAGTGGCATAGCAACGGACGAAACACCAGAATGTGAACAAAAATCAACAATTTTTTGTTGCAGTGTGGATGCAGCTTGTGTGTGAACAAGGCCTGAGGGTGCAATAGGTCAAGATCGTAAATGAGATTAATACATTAGGAAGATAGAGTGTGTAAAGTTCATTGAAGCCCATTGATTAGGATTATACCATGTACTAAACCCATAAACCAGCTTAGCACAGAGAATGAAACTTCCTAACTGAATTACACGGACAAATTGAGACTGGTCTGTTTCTGATACTGATGGTTATATAAAGAGAAGGTTGAGTTCTGGGGAGGGTTGAGTTCTGGGGAGGGGTGACAAATAATTTGTGAGCATTATTTTTGTTATCATGCAAGTGTGGAAGAACGTCAGAGAAAAAATGTTCCCTGAAAAGCATGGCTCTTCAAATACCTTCCCATTCTAAATATGACATGTAAAAGCTTAAAAATGAGGCCAAATTTTTATGCCACATGTTTGTGTAGTCCCATATACATATTTTTGTGTGCAGTGCTTGTGACTTTACCAAGACTGGGCCAAATTTCCTATCATTTTGAATTTTGATGATTCCAGAACCTTGCAGTAAACACCAATACTTATATGCTACATATATTACATAATCAACTTTTTCTTACCTATTCCACACCGTTTCTTTCAATCTTATGACCAGAACTCAACTTTATCTTTAAGTACTTGGTATGTAAATCAAGTTTATGTATTAAAGGAAACCTCACTCAAAGAAATAACTTAAGGTATTCTGAATCTAGGTTTATTGTAATCTTGCCCATTAATCTACAAGATTTTCCCTCATTGAAAAGTAATGGTTTTTTAAATGAACTAAAAAGTCTTTCCAACTAGAGCTTGGTGCATGATATAATGTAAGTTCGCCTAGTAAGTCACATTATCAAGGAAATGGCTGCGCCCATGTTATGCTAACATCATGCCAAGAATATTTTCATTTATCTCTTGTACACTTTCGTAAGGAATACCGTACATCACTAGGCAGGAATACATCTCATCTTTCACCGTATCTACACTTTTTCTTTGGGGTGAGGTTTCCTTTAAGAACATGATGTATGTATGACAGACAATGTTCCGGTAGCACTCGCTCCAAGGTTAAAAGTCCAGCTCGAATCACTGAAATAACACCGAGGCCTGAACTAATACCTGTACATGCTCTGAGCAATTACAAGACATACTCTCATATTTCAATGTGCATTGTTGTGTCATAAGGCCAGTCTTCATCAGCTCAAGTTTGCCAAATAACCCACTATTTCCAGAATCTGGATATTATCCCGAACCTTGAAATTGCGTCTTCACTAGACCGATTCACTCAAACTACATGTAGCCTGCTATTTCCCAAATAGTGGGATATTTGGAAACAAGACCAACATTTCTCGGGATATTTTCTAAACCAAATATCCCACTAATTGCAACAACAACAATAATGATAACAACAAAAATAAAAATAATAACAATACATGGTATTTATAAAGGCCTTTAAACAAATGTTTTAAACACCTGTAAAATAAAGAAGAAAAAAAAAAAAAACTTTTACAAAAAATGTAGCAACAATCAACAAGTTTGTTGAGAACTTGAGATGCTTTGTAAACCTTAACCCAGCCTACACTATACATGTACATTTACATATTTACATGAATATAAACCATTTGTTGAACCTCACATATGTACATGTACATGTACATGTACATGTATGACATACAATGTACATGTATACACACCCTCAGGCCCCATGGGTAAGTAGCCTTGTACATTTCACTTACTGATAAATGAAGACACCTTCAGAAACACAAGGCTGTGAAATGGTCATGCACACAGACGGCACATGTAGAGATGCATGTGACCCTTTTCTTCTTCTTTTTTGCTGACAAAATATGAAAATTAAAACTCCTGACAGGCAGAACACTTTTCCCTTATCTTTCGTAACAAGTTCCATGAGGGACATGAATCTTGAAGCATGAAAGATCTGTGTTATTTTGTAACAATTGATGACTCCACGAAGTGTACATGTACTGTATGACATAATGCACATGGAAAAATGCAGAGTGTGTGTCTTTAACCTTTTCAACAAAAGACAGGTTTCAAAATTAGACACACAGACTCAGACATATTCTCGTACTTCAACAAGAACACCAATATTTCTGTTTTTCAGCTATTCTCGTAATGTCTCGTAAGTTTATCAATTCAACATACTAATCATCACAAAGCATTGCCATTATTCCTCCTCCTTCTCCTCCTCTTCTCAGAGATGCAACAGGAAAATAAAAGTCCTGAACTGACATTAAAATATTGAAAAATCTCAACAAATGGTGCAAAGTGAACAGTTAAAGTAATAAAGCACCCCATAACCCTAGACCTTTAAAGCACTTTAGAGATCTATATTTCAAAATTTCAAGATTTTTTTTCAAATTACCAGTACCAGAACATGTACATAATGGCCCGAATTCACAAAGCAAGGTTTAGCTCAGACCAAGGTTTAAATTTAAACCTCCTTTTGTTCCGCCAAACCTCCTTTTGTTATTTATAAACCTGGTTTGTAAATAACAAAAGGAGGTTTGGCGAAACAAAAGGAGGTTTAAACTTAAACCTTGGTCTGAGCTAAACCTTGCTTTGTGAATTCGGGCCAATATGTACATGTATGTATGTACAGTACCTGTATTTCCCCAATTTTCTTTCATTTTTAACCTTTCTCACTTCATTTGCGAAATTCCTGATTTCATTAAAAAATCCTCAAGAGTGGTATCTCTGTCTTCCCCTGCTCCTCTCCTATTTCTCCTCTTTCTCTCCCCCCATGCAGACCTCCTTCTCCTCATCCTCCTTTTCCTCCTCCCCTTCATCTGCTCTGCCCCTTTACCTTTACTTCTCCTTTCCTCATTCTCATTATTCTTTTCCTCCTCATTCTTCCACTTCTTTCCTCTTTTTCTTCTTCTTCGCTTATCACTTCATCTGCACATGTACACCATCTCTGCAAGTGAACTGATCGACACAAATTCCCCTTTTCAGTATAAAATTGAGATCCTGAAAAATTGACATGTCAGGTGATAGTTTTCCTGTTCTATCTTTGGTTCTAAATTTGCCTTTACAAAAACTATGACAGCACATTCTTAACCAACATATTAAAGTTTAACACTTTTTTAAATCACCCACAATTTACCTGTCCACAGCAACATGTGTAAGGTTGAAGTTACGTCAATGTAACACAAGACCAAATTAGCCAAATGCCCTTTCGTTCAAATCAACTTTGTGATTGCAGACTTGTTGAGAAGGTACATGTATCTGCAGAGAAGTTCAAGGGAGCCATCAGTGCCTAAATCATAGGAGGAACTGTTTTTTACTCGCACAAATTGTGTAAATACGCAGGCTGCACTAATCAATCGTGAGTTCATGACTATTATTATGAGAGACACCACACCATAATTTCCTCGTTTTATAGTTGCTGAAAAGGCTTTTGACAAGTACTTTTAGCATAGAATTAGAAGTAGAATAGAAGAAGGGAGGGTTTACATTACACGATGTAAAGTTAGAATCTAACTTACAAATAGGTGCATACCAAGCCCAAGGCCAAGCAAGGCCATCATGATATTCACAACCATGAGACATGACAATGTAGGCCCTAATTCATTTTGACTTTGGAGTTTGGTGATGATGCTGACATCTACGAAGTACGAGTATCAAATTTTAAAGATCGACAAGCCCGTAAGTCTGAAGCTGGATATATGATGAGGGTGGCATGTCTTTGGGCGAGTCGACAATAGTCACTTCAGGGCTGCCAACCTTTGGAAAGAGTTTGGAGTGAGACACTGCGAGGGCGCGAAGCGCCCGAGGGGGGAATGGTGTGGAAGGGGGGTGTCCCCCCTTCCACGGTAGGGAGCTTTTACAATTTTGCAATTGAAATGGTGCAATCTGGTGTATACTTTAACCCTGATTCCACAAATACATAAGGCAGGATTCAAATAGGTTAATTGATTTCATGAAGTACACTGACCTTGAAAAAATACAAACTTCCACATTATTCACAGACACAGTCACACTCTCAACACACTCTTTTTTGGAAAAAAATTAAATCAAAATTTTGTTCTCAATAGAATACACAGAACATAGTTAATATAACTGCCATATCAATTATATACAAGCACCCTTCCAAAATCATTCTTATACTCTCGTATAAACGATCGAAACCATGAATTTCCATATTTCAAGACAAGAGTTTAAACTCACCTGTACCGGCTGAAGCCTGAAGTACTGTACCATATGGCCGATCTGGTCGTAGAGGGCTAAAGAGGACGGCCCAGGCCCATTATCCGATCGCAAACACTGAGCCACCCGGGCCGGGCCAGGCTGGGGGGCGGGCGCGATGTACAGCGATGACAGGCCATGGCATCGACACTCGCTTGTCGTGTCTCTCACAAAAACCCCGCTTCGCAAGCTTCATAGTAAAGTGACGACGTCACTCGCACACGCAGGATAAGCCAATCGCAATTCACTATCTTGTCTTTGCGCAGCAAACCGAAACCAATTTGCATTGATGGTTTAGCTTTGCGCATGTGTAGTTAAAAAAGTGTTGAAACTTTCGGCAGGGATATTGAATATCCGATATAATAGACATTTTTTTTTTTTAGTTTCTATTTTCGGGGTTCAGCGTGAGAGTTCCTATGATCAGCGTGAGAGCTTGAGAATAGGGTGAATTGCGTGAGACTCACGCAGATTGCGTGAGAGTTGGCAGCCCTGTCACTTGTTCATGAAATTTGAATGAATGGACCACCACTGCACAGGCTAGACAGACATACAGGCGGTGCCGCGGCCGCGGTGTAGCCTGTAGGCGTTGCTCCCATGTTTACAGCACATTCACACAACACTACATACATGCACTGCACTGGCAATGCACTGGAGCTGGCCCACCACACACAGACACAGTGCAATGATCGTCAACGACGTCAAACCGCCAGTTTTACAAATCAATTTTATGGGTTCTTTCGTCAATTTTTGCCTGTCACACTGTATCAAATGACTTACCGAATTAGATGATATTACTCCCATTAACTTTTGACAATCTGCGACCGGAAGCTTTGACAAGTAGCAGGATTTTAGCCACTGGAGCTCAGCTGTGCCACTGGAAATTAATACGTAGCGGAAGCCCGTTATTATTACGTTACAGCCAAGAAATCGCGAGTTTAGGGCGATTAACTAGCCCAATAAGAATATCTTTAAGCCGGATAGACTAAAAGACTCAAAATACATTTAGAATATATTTGTATCTATTTTCTCATTTCAAATACTGTAATTAGAAATTTAAATCTAAATAGTGAATACATGTATAAAAGATAAAGGCTAGAATGCCAGATCATAAGCCCGAGCATGCTCACAAGATCAAGAGGGTCTCTAGTGGGCGTTTTTCTATCCGAAGTTGGGCGTGTAGATGATGTCTGAAGCCATTTTCCAGGTAGCCGTTTTCTTTATTCTACCTTGAATTACAGACAATTTTAATGATATAACAACACTATTTTATTAATATTGCTATAAAGGGATCTTAATTAAATATTTTCGTCATTTTTTTTTATTACAAAATTATTTTGACATAAACAAATGCACTTTATATTAGTAAATGTACTAGAATTATTAGGAATTATGAATTGAAAACATTTTCCATAACTATATAAAGTATAGAAAACAAGACTATTTGAAGTGTGACCGCTTTGGGGTGTGCTTCTTAGTGGGAGTGGTGTCAGAAATGTATTTTGGGTTAATCACTGTTATGACCTCACTTTTTCTGTATTAGGCTCTTTCTTTTTCTCCTATAAATCATCCCTTACAAAACTCACATATTTTATTCTCTTCTATCTTCTCTCTTCCCTTCCCTTCTCTTCTCTTCTCTTCCCTTCTCTTCTATCTTATCTTCTCTTCTAATATTTTCTTCTCTTCTATCTTCTCTCTTCTCTTCTCTTCTCTTCTCTTCTCTTCTCTTCTCTTCTCTTGTCTTCTCTTCTCTCCTCTTCTCTTCTCTTCTCATCTCTTCTTTCTTATCTTCTCTTCTAATATTTTCTTCTCTTCTCTTCTCTCTCTTCTCTTCTCTTCTATCTTCTCTTCTCTTCTAATATTTTCTTCTCTAGTTCTCTTCTATCTCTTCTCTTCTCTTCTCTTCTAATATTTTCTTCTCTTCTATCTTCTCTCTTCTCTTCTCTTCTCTTCTCTTCTATCTTCTCTTCTCTTCTAATATTTTATTCTCTTCTATCTTCTCTATTCTCTTCTCTCTCTCTCTTCTCTCTATTTGATTCAATTCGTTTCGACTCGTTCTGATCATCTGTATAGTTTAATCTTGTTTCTCTTCGATACCTAGCTCTGTCTCTTCTCTTCTCTTTTCTCTCGAGTTTCTCCTACTGCCCCCCCCCCCCCCACCTGTCTCTCTTTCTCTCGAAAAACTACATCTTATATAGAGGGGAAAAAACAATTCTAATTATGAAATACTGAAAAGATAATTTAATAACAAACACAATTATGTCAAATTTAAATGCGAGCGAGCATAACGAGCGAGCTCTTAGATGATTTTAAATTATGAGCACATTTCATGGTGAAAGGAAAAAGAGGCACATATCCAAAGGGAAAATGATACTTATTAGAAAAGAAAAGGAGCACGTGTCAAAGTAATAAGGGGAATTGTTAGTGGTGAAAATGGGGCACTAATCGCACCTGGTAAGGAGCACTCACCAGAGATTTTTAAAAATGGCACTGATTAATTAGGAAGGATAAGGGGGCACGTGTCAAAATAACAGGGGCGCTTATCAGTGATGAAAAGGGGCACTTATTCAAAAGAGCATCTATCAAATTTGAATAAGGGCACTCACCAGAGATGAAAAGAGGCACTTATGAGAATAAAAAGATGCACTTGCCAAGATATAAGGGACACCTCTCAGATTTGAAAAGAGGCAATTATAAGAGGTGAAGGGGCACTTATTGTACCTGGAAAGAGCTCACCTGAAACGATGTATTTGTGAGAATAAAAAGGGGCACTTATTAGGAAGGAAAATTGGCACTTGTAGTAGGGAAAGGGGCACCTATGATATTTTTAATAGCGCATCTACCCGAGGTGTGAATAGGGGTAGTTATGAGAAGGGAAGGTGGATCTTATTTAAAAGGGCATTTATCAGAAGGAAAAAGGGCACTTATTAGAAAGAAAAGGGGGAGCACTGACGTGTCGAAATAAAAGGGGGTAACTAATCAAAGGTGAGAAGGGGCACTCATCAAAGATAAAAAGGTCCACTTATTACAAAAGAAAAGGGCACATGTTTTAAAAAAACAGGCACCTCTCAGATAGGACAATTATCAGAGGTATAGAGGTACTTATCAGAGTTGGTATAAGAGGCACTTATAAGAATTTGGAACGGACACATATTTGACAATTTTAAAGGGTCGTTTATTTGATGTAAAAGGGGGTACCTTTTCTTTGTAAAAAGGGGCAATCTAGGGTTTTTTGCCTGACAATAAATTTGGGGATTTTTCATTTTCCGAAAAATGCATACATAATTATGTACGCTTTACCTGCACACCAAAAAAACAAAAATAATAACAAACAAAGATAACAGAAAAATTAATGAAAAGGACTAGGTAACATTGTTCAGATGAGAGATAGTGGTGCTAAGGTAGTGACTTCAATGCTAAATGTACAATTAAAGCTAATCTGAAAATTTGAGTGAAAACGTACCATTATTAATAATACAAATTGGGAAATACAAATCTGAATAATTCCTTAATTCTCCCAACTATATTGTTACAATAATTTAAGGTGAATGTAAATCGTCACAAATCAATGAATTGGCTCCATATACCATTCTAGACATTTAAAGATGAAGTTGAGTTCTGGTCATGCGATTGCATTGTGAAAGAAACGCTGTGTAATCGACCAGAAAAGGTTGATCATCTAGCATATAAGAATTTGTGTGTATTGCAAGGTTCTGAAATCATCAAAATGATAAGATAATTTGGCCAAGTCTTGGTAAAGTTACAAACACTGTACACAGAAAGTTGTATATGGGACTACATAAATACATGGGGTAAAAATCCTCCCCGGATTTTTACGATGTTACATGACATATTTAGAATATGAAGGCATTTGAAGAGCCATGCTTTTCAGGGAACATGTCTTATCTGATGTTCTTCCACACTTGCATAATAAGAATGATAACGCTCACAAATTATTTTTCACATCTTCCCAGAACTCAACCTTCTCTTTAAGTGATGACAAAATTTGTATAGCCTGTCTTACGTCTTATTTTCATGGAAAAACAGTAAAATTGAAAAAATGGTTGGGAGAATTTATTGTTAGAAAGTGTTCCACAGTGATGCCTTCAAAGAAAACCATAAATTATCTTTGTGGTTTGAGAATTTTGTAAGGATTTTGTTTGCATGCCAGAGGGTTAGTACAGTAGAAGAAATATAATAAGTAAAATGTTATACAAAAATTAAGCAACTTTTTCATCAACCTTCAACAATGTTACCGAATCACTTTAACAACAAAAACTAGAAATTGAGGAGCTTCTGGTTCAAGGCAAATTTATTTTTGTCGGGGGGGGGGGGGGGGAGGAGGCTTACGCTTTTAGCCCGAATATTGACTATTCTGTTTCTATGCCACTTTTCTGTAGTAAAAAATATAGTAGTTAGGCATATATGATTCGGGCACCTCTTGCCCGAATATTAGACTATCGGGCACCTTACTACCCGATTTTAAATGATTATTGCCCAAATATAGGAACAGAGGGGAAGGAGGGGGGGGGGGGAACTGCCCCGTTGCCCCATGAAATACATTGTTTTGTCCCGTTTCTCCATAACTCGGAAAATTGCCCCTAATATGAGTTAACGCTGCCCAATTTTATTGAAAGGAAATGTAATTTATTCAAGTTAAGCAATCGACTTCTTCTTACCATCAAAGCAAAAAATTGGTGCTCCTTTAAAAGAAAAAGGAGAAAATGAAGACGAGGGGGAAGAAGAAGAAGAGGAAGAGGAAGAAGAAGAAGAAGAAGAAGAAGAAGAAGAAGAAGAAGAAGAAGAAGAAGAAGAAGAAGAAGAAGAAGAAGAAGAAGAAGAAGAAGAAGAAGAAAAAGAAGAAGAAGAAGAAGAAGAAGAAGAAGAAGAAGACCCTTCTCCGCTCAGCTGCTGAACTGAGGGGGAACTGAGGGGGATATTTGTTTTTTTAGCTGTCCCCCTCGGTTCGGACTTATCATCAGTGACATGACCAGCAGAATAAGAGCGCGCCATCTCTCGATCCAACAAATACAGTTTGGGCATTGGGGATCGAAACGCTCAAAATGGTGCAGTCTTCTGGCCAAAGATTTGTGGAAATCCCTCTCCGGGACACGGATGAGGTAAGTCAAAATCTTTATAAAATGATTTTACTAATCATTTTGAAGCTTAGATTTGAAGGTATATTGTAATTGATGAGAAAGTGAAGGAGATGAGAGTGATTTTGTCTGCAACAGATGGCTCTGTCCATGTCATTTCAGACAGAGTGTGTTGTGTATGCCCACCCATAAGAATTGATGTAACGCTGTGCATTGTACACATTTATAGCCAGTGCCAAGCGATAATAATAATAATAATAATAAAAACGTTACTTATAAAGCACTTACCACCAAAGTCTCTAAGCGCTAATATTGATATCACCTAGCATTAATTGGCACCCAAAACCCTGCATGAAGAGTGATGGTAAGCTAAATCCAGAATGTATTTATAATCGCCAATTCCTGCACCAAACGAGCAACCGAGATCGAGACTAGGTCTAGATCTAAGTTATGATTTGCAGAACAAGGGAATAACAAATCTTAATATCATAGACATTCTTTTTTCGGCGCTTGTTCAGGGTTAATGTTAAAGGGAAATCCAACCCAAATAGACAACTACTCCAAAAGAAAGCAGAAAATTATAGAAGCAAACTGATGAAAGTTTCAATTAAATCTGACTAAATATAAGAAAGTTATGAATGTTTGAAAATTGTAATCACTACCGGTATACGTATGGGAACTTCAAATTGGCTGAAGCAGTAATGGCATTGTGATGTAGTGCCAGACTACTTTCCCATCTGCTCCAACATATAAAAGGACTAAAAATTGATGGCTCAGGTGGGTCTATTCTTTTTAGAGGACCTATAGTAATATGATATCTATAACATATTTTGAGTAGTGCCCCAAGGGAGAAGGAACTTACGAGAAAAACAGTTATTAATGATATTTTTGTACACTGCAAATAGGAGAGTTATCCACGTCTACGTCACAATCCACTGACCAAACTACCAATTTGAGATTCGTACAGACTTAGTAATCTCATATTTCAAATTAAAAAAATTAAAAAAACTTCCTTACTATTGGTCCAATTCATTTCAAAATTTTGCTATTCTGTGTCTGTTATTTTTTGGCTTTCATTCAAGTCAACTTATTACAAGGGTTGGATTGCCCTTTAACTATTGAGATAGTGTAAGATTTCATGTAATTTCTTTCATCCAGGTGATTGAATTGGACTTGGAGCAGCTGCCCGATGGTGAGGAAGTCCTGACCATCTTGAAATCAGAGAATGCGCCACTCAAGACATGGCTAGAACTTGGGGTAAGTTAAGCTAGTTAGTAGACTGAATGCCTCGCTCACACCTGACTCTGTAAATTGCCGCCCCCAAACAAAAAATGGACAAGAAAGGGAAAAATATGAATGGCAGATAGAGATTTTTTTTTTAAAGACTACCAAAGCAAAGGCCCCTTTGTGGTATGAGAAGTATGATTGTTTTAGGTACACATATGTGAAGCTTATTGTATATTTTTGAAAATTATTATTATTTTCGTTGTTTAGTTTGTTTTTTGGTAGTGGTGTTTAATTTATCATTTGTGAATAAGGCCTAAGTTTTCATGAGAAAGAGAATATTAACATTGTTTGATGAGATCTTAAACTCTTAGGGATTTTGGAATACAATTTGTAAAATGTCTCATATTGCTCTAGACAAAGGCAGGCTAAGTCGGACTTAGTGGAAAATCCTTGCATCTTGAAATGTAAAACCACATTTATTTTGTTTAAATATATTAGTGGCGTACACCCAGTAAATAAAAATTGATTGATCGATCTGTAATTGAAAACAAGTCAGAAAAAATCTTGGGGCCAGCTGGATTTGAACCTGCCATCTACTGCTTGTTTAAACAATTGGAATTTCTCCCAGGAAGCATTACATTTATGCTGTAAGCTTTCCTTACTCCTGTACTATCTATTTTCATGTTTTCTATGTCTATAGGGACCCATCTGTAAACCAGCATTGTTATGCTCACAGCGCTGAGTAGGGCCATCCCTCCGTCTTTCTTTTTTATAAGTGTGTCTTTATGATTGTAAATATATATATATATGTTGATGTTTGTTTTTTTAAATGACGGAAAATAAATACAATACAATACAACACGTTTATTTTGTTTAATTTTTTTTTTTCACAGTTGGAGTACTACAAGAAGGAGAGCGTGGATGACTTTGTGAAGATCTTTGCATCATGGCAGGCAGATGCCAACCTGGACTACCCAGGCAACGAGAAGGACCAGATGACTGCCCTAGACACCCTGGCAGCTTACTATGTACAGCAGGCTCGCAAGGAGAAGAACAAAGACTCCAAGAAAGAGCTCTTCACACAGGCCACACTCCTCTACACTATGGCTGATAGGATTGTCATGTACGATCAGGTAAATGTGAACAGGGTTATTTATACTTTACTATGTCCAACTAAAGAACAAAGACTCCGAGAAGGAGCTGTTCACACAGGCCTAACTCCTCTACGCTAGTTTGCAGGCACAAACCCTGTTCAGTCATAAAAGAGAGTCTGCACTATAAGACTACCATAGGTCATGTGCTATAACTGCTCCTGACACAACCAGTACGTAGCTGGGCTAGGCTTCTCTCAAGGCGCAATGATTTCTTGATAAAGTGTCAAATTAGGGTCTGTGCTTGCAGACTACCTCTACACTATGGCCGATAGGATCGTCATGTACGATCAGGTAAATGTGAACAGGGTTATTTATACCTTACTACGGTATGTCCAACAGGCTTGCAAGGAGAGGAACAAAGATTCAACAGAGCTGTTAACTCTGGCCACTTGCCGATACAGGATGGCAGATGTGTACAGTTCTAATTATCTTGTTAATTTTGTTAATATGAAAATAACAAAGAGGAAAATCGTGTATTTAATGTCATTATAAAATATTTTAAAATGTGTTTTTATATTTTAAATGACAGAAATATTATCAATGAATGTAAATTTACATTTAAAAAACCAGTAAAAATTATAAACTGCTGTCCTATGGATATACACATATTAGAAGGACGAGCGAGAGTAAGGCTCACGTAATCTGTGTGATGATTGACCTTTGACCCACTGTCCATTCAGACCGGACATTTTCCTAAGGAAGTGCCAGGTGTGAAAGGAGTACCGTAAATCTCTGTGTATAAGATGCCGTCTCCATAGGCGGTGTTCAAAAACCCAGGCAGGAAAGGACCTTTATTTAGCGAGGTGCAGTTGAAGGCGCCAATTTGTGCTTGTCACAAATAATAGTAACAATGTCATTTTTAAAATTAAAGATGACAGAATTTTTTTTCATCAAAGTCCAACCAGAAATTGGGACATACAGGTAGTGTTGTTCTAGTTTCCGAATGGTGAGTCAACACACCGTGTATGACTGATGAGCTGGTAG
This sequence comes from Strongylocentrotus droebachiensis, assembly GCA_035222895.1. Classification (NCBI taxonomy): domain Eukaryota; kingdom Metazoa; phylum Echinodermata; class Echinoidea; order Camarodonta; family Strongylocentrotidae; genus Strongylocentrotus; species Strongylocentrotus droebachiensis. The sequence goes on along the minus strand of JAVYIG010010515.1, from coordinate 20,163 downwards.
ACATTGCTAGGCATAAATCGACACTTTTTTTATTTTTTTATTTATTTCGGTTTAAAAAGACATATAAATATACATGATTCAAAGGTCCAAGGACCAAAACTGCTCATGTTTACAACTTATACAATACGGTTATAAGTACAGTAAATATACAATAATGAGCCAAACGAAAGGTATGACAAGTACAATACGGAACTAAAGGTATGACATAAATAATACAATTACATCAAAACAATACCAAAATAAACTAAAAGAAAGTAGTGGTCAAGATCGTCAAATTACTAAACTGATAAGAGGTAATGGAAGCAGATAAACAGACAAAAATAATGTTGAGTAACCAAACAATCAAAGAAAAATGAGGGAAAATATATTTAAAAAAGGCAACGATAAAAGCCTTAAAACCTGAATTAACATAATTACGTTTGAGTTAATAAGGTTACCACACAGAAATATATATATTACAAATTGGAATCGACTTTAAAAATTAGTTATACAATGCCATTATTAAAATCTAACGTATAACAAATTGTGAATGAGTCAAAGAAAGATTCTAAGGAATAAGGAAAGAGGGAGAGAGAGATGGAGAGAGAGAGAGAGAGAGAGAAAGGTGATAGAGATAGATAGAGAGGGAGAGAGAGAAAGAGAGAGAGAGAGAATCAAGGCTTATTAATTGCACGAACAAGAGAAGGAACAGCAGAATTTTGATATCGGCTAGTCCTGCACCTAGGAATGACCAAACCATGATTATTACGGAGGGGGCGAAAATTGGGCAAGGAATCTTTAGATGGTGGAAGTAAGTCTCTGTGTCGGGACGTCAGTAACGAGTGAGCAAACTTAGTATCAAGCTCAATTCTTCTTGATTGAAGGGAGGGCAGATTTAGACTCTCTAGCCTTTCATCATAGGTGAGAGGGGTGAAACCGAGAATGATCTTGGTCACACGCCTTTGAACTCTCTCAAGTTTCTCAGACTGTTGACAAGTGATTGTAGAAGACCAGACAGGTGAGGCATACTCTAGAATGGGACGGATATGGGATGCGTAGATGGTAACTAGATCACTACAGGATGCATTGTATTTCTTCAAGATACACAACATAAACAATCGTCTCGAAGCTTTTTGAACGACGAGATCAATTTGTTGACCCCACTTCATATTACATTGCAAAGTAACTCCTAACAGTGACAGGTGTGTGACTTCCTGAAGAACAGAATCGCCGATCTTGATTTCAGGGAAAGGTGGAGGGTTTCGCATGAAGCATATGTTAAGGATCTTACATTTTGACGGTTTAGGCGTCATGTGATTTGTGCTAGACCATTGGGTTAGCTGGGAGACCTGATCTTGCAATTGTGATTGCTGAGTATGTTTTCTGAATTCTGCTAGGGTAAGGTCGTCAACATATTTCCATCTATTTGGGGTGAAATCTGCAGCATCATTGATCATGATGAGAAATAGGATTGGGCCAAGCTTGGTGCCCTGTGGGACACCACATGTTATGGATTGAACTTGAGAGGTAATCCCACTAAGGCGGACAGTTTGGGATCTGTTACTCAGGAAGTCACACACAACGGAAATGATAGATTGACTGACACCCATATTTATCATCTTAGTTACTAAAACGGTATGATCGATAGCATCAAATGCTTTTGCATAGTCAACTGTGCAAATTGATGCAATCGTTCCTGATTTGTCAGTTTCACGCAAAATACAATCAACCAGGCTGAGGAGGTAATGTACAGTGGAAGAGCCTCTGACACTGCCAAACTGACGGGGGTCTATATGATCGGCAATATCACGTCTAATCCACTCCACAAGAAACTCCTCAAAGACACGAGCAAAGACTGGTGTTACAGAGATAGGACGTAATTGATCCAGAGAATTGCATGGGTTTACTTTAGGAATCGGAATGATATTACCGATTTTCCAATACTCTGGAAACATACCCGATTGTAGACAGGAATTGAAAATGATAGATAATGGTACAGATAATTCAACAGCAAACTCACGAACAAGTCTCAAAGGAATATCATTAGTATGAGATGACTTTGAGATCTTCAGTTTCTTCAATTTATTGTACACTTGGTAAGGTTGGATTTCCGGTGGAGGTGAATCAGCTGGCAAGTACACCGGAAGAGACTTGCGATCCAGGGGTGGTAGGGAGGAACAGACATTCGCAAAGTGGGAGTTTATCCAGTCAGCCTGCTCGGCGGGTGCCATATGAGATCCAGGTAGCTTATTTGATGTCTTTTTTATACTAGTAATGTTACGGATCTCCTTGTACCATTTCCCAGGTTGTGATTTCTTCAGGTGTGACACCTTTCCAAGGAAGAATTTGCTCTTAGTAGCTTTAATTTCCCGCTCTACTTGCTTTCTGAGTTGGCTATAACGTGGAAGGTTTCCTGATTGATAGGCAGCTTGGCGTTGGTCGATCAGAGAACGAATACGATTGTTCATCCAAGGCTTATCATCTTCTCTCCGTACAAATGTAATCTGAGGGAAGCATCTCTCATAAGCCGTGGTTAGCTCATCTCGAAATGATACCTGCATATCAGCAGCATTTTCAAGATCAAGTAGCCAACTCCAATCTACAGAGGTCAGCCACTGGCCAAAGGACCTGATAGAAGAATCTCTAATGGGGCGGATTGATATCTTCTGTCGCTTCGGTTTGGGAATAGTGGCCTTCGGAGAAACAATGATCGTTCTATGATCACTGTTACGAATCGGGTTGATGACTGCTGGTCGGTTGTAATCATCAGCGATATTTGTCAGGACCTTGTCTAAGACGTTGTCGCCTCTCGTAGGTTTATCAACAATCTGGGAAAAATCGATTTCGGATGCTAGAGAATCGGTATCCATGTCATTGAAATCTCCCAAGATCACAATGCCAGATTCAGGAAATCGAGTGTGAATATAATCCACTGTTTCAACCAGTGAATCGTTAAGATCTTGGTGAAAGGGCGAATTGGGTGGTGCATAAACAGCAGCTACGAACATTGTATGGAGCTTCTGAGATTCCAATCTAATCCATAGGACCTCGAGCTCGGGTGACGTCGCATTATCAAGAATGGTAACATTGAGATCAGATCGGGTGTAGATTGCGACGCCGCCACCTTGACGACCTCTGCGATCACGACGATGAAGCGTAAAACCAGGAATATGGAATTGTTCATCAGGTTTAGAGTCATTCAGCCAGGTTTCACATAGAACTGCAATATCAGTTTGATTAACATTCATTGTAACAATCAAGTCATCTAATTTATTTGATAGTGATCGAAGGTTACTCAACAAAATTGATGGGTATGGAGTTCTCTTTGTAGAACTTGAGATATTATTTGCATTGATATCTGTCTGAATTGTAATAAGATTGTTAGCACAAACGTTCCTTTTATTCAGATGTAGGGCCTTAGGATATCTCGAAACATTACATACAGAGATAATCGGCCGATGGATGTGACTACCAGCCCTTCTTCCCCGTTTGCGCTTTACGATACCGAGTTCCATGGCAACACGACGCACATTCTCAACCGGATACGAGGCATTGTGACGTAACTTGAACAGTTCGGCGACTGAATAAACGTACCGTTGCGGACAATGAGAAATTGACCGACCAGGGCATGATTTATCCATTGTGTTCGTACCAGAAATTTGCATATGAAAGACAGAACTCGGAAGTGTACAGCCTATAATTCGTTGTGTGTGTAAGTCTATGACCGTCGAGAACAACGATAATGTTAACAACAAACTTGCAAAATGTAGGCAAACGATAAAACGAAACACATCCATACCTGGTTACAGTGAGTCCTGAATATACAAATAGAAGCTTGGCGAAGAGTGGCAAAAGTTATATAAATAACAAACAGTAAAACAAATGTTATATTTGCCAGGGCCGCAGCTCAACAGCGCCCTCTTAATTAAAAATATTTATCATTTATCTTGTACCTGTGTATATTAAAGACTTCTGATTTTTTTTTTCGGCGAAAGAAAGGTGCGTCCTATACACTGAGATTTACAGTAAGTCATTTATTTTTCTGTTTGTATCCTAGAACCATCTGCTGGGGCGTGCCTGTTTCTGTCTTCTTGAAGGGGATAAAATGGACCAGGCTGATGCTCAATTCAACTTTGTTCTCAACCAAGCTCCGAATAACATTCCAGCTTTATTAGGTAAATCACAAATACCCACTATTGAAATAAAAAAGGATTCAGATTCAAGGACTGTTTCACAATAAAAAATTAGAAAGTGTTTCAGTTCTGAACAGAAGAAAGAAATTATTGTTATACAGAATGGACTGTCAACCTGAAATCCGACATTAATCTGCTTGACAATCGGTGTTTGTTGGTGAATTTATTGCTTCACGATAGTAACAATTTCATATCAATGACTTTATTATTTTTTCTTACTTTTTGTTTTTTGATAAATTAGAGTTTGCTGGCGAATTTGTTACTTCACAGAACTTAGTAGTTAGGAGTCTACATCAATGAATTCATTAGTTTCATTCTGTCTTCAGAGATGTCTGTTTTCAGGCCCTGATACCTTCCTATTAAAGACATTTCAGGGATCATATTGCAATGTTTGTATGGGGCTCTCTTTTTTTTTCAGTTTCAGTTTCAAGTTTTTTATTTCTGCATTTTCCATAAACAATAACAAAAATAACAATGAATACATTTTAGCAATATAATGATAAGTAATACAAGTAGTAATTCATATAAATAAATAAATATAAATAATCAATAGTACAATTAATCGTATTTGAAAAGAAAGAAAAGGGGAGAATGCAGAAGACCGATATCGTAAGCAGAGCTTGAAATGATACCGGCCTTACAAAAGAAGGAGAGGAGACAGGAAGAAATAGCGGGTGAAGAGAGTGCTGTGCAAAGTGAAGAGTGCACTGCGCGAGCTCCTCAATCTATCAAAATAATTTCCTTTTTATATACAAATAAACAATGAATATTAAAACAAAATACATGTAGTATATTATGACCAGAATCTAATTTTCATACCTTATCAATAAATATTCTTTCATCTTCACTTTAAAGGAAACAAGTGTTGTACATAATTTTAATGTTATAAGCAAGGAGTTCCACACATCGGGTCCATTGTGTCTTATTGATTTTTGTGCCAAAACAATTTTAGGGTTAGTTAAATGAAAATCCATAGAGTGCCTCGTGGGGTACGAATGTACATTAACATTATGAATATAAAAATCATGAAAGGACTTAGGAAGTAAGTTGGAGACATATTTATACATAAAAATAGCTGTTTGAAAAATGTGCATATCAGTTACTTTGAGAGTTTTCAATGTTTTAAAAATAGGTGTAGTGTGTGCTAAATAATCAGATTGTGTACAAATTCGTAGAGCTTTCTTTTGTAAAAGTTCAAGTGAATTAATTTTAGTTTTACAACAGTTTCCCCATACGATATTACAATAATTAATATGCGAAAGTACAAAAGCATTATAAATCATAAAAAGAGATTTGGGAGTTAGTAATAATTTCAATTTATATAATATTCCAATGTTCCTAGAAACAGCGTTCAATATATTATGTATATGATCGGACCAAGTTAAATTAGAATCAATGGTTATCCCCAAAAATTTGACAGAATTTTTTTCTAGAAGCAAAATATCATTAATATATAATCTACAATTTACTTTTGGTGAATGAACATTTCTAAAGTATATAAAGTTTGTTTTAGTAAAATTTAAAGATAACTTATTAGACTTAAACCAAACATATATTTTAGATAATTCAACATTTAAGATTGACGTAAGTGTGTCTAAATTTGTATGAGAATAAAATACATTAGTGTCGTCTGCATACAATATAAATGTTAAAAGTTTAGATGATTTTACAATATCATTAACGTATAACAAAAATAATAAAGGACCTAGAATCGATCCCTGAGGGACGCCACAAGTTATAGGTAATCTACTCGACTCTTTAGATTGAAAGTATACATACTGTTCTCTATTAAACAAATAATTTTTAAACCATGATAAAGCAATACCCCTTACTCCATAAAATTGTAATTTATCAATCAATATTGTATGATCAATAGTATCAAATGCCTTACTCAGGTCCATAAAAATGCCTACACTGTGTTCCTTATTAGCCAATGATGTAATAATTTTATCATAAAGTTGAATAATTGCATGATCTGTCGAATGATGCTTTCTAAAACCAAACTGATTAGGAACAAGTAAATCATTACTATTTAAAAAATCATAAAGTCGTTCATAAATAACTTTTTCAAGAATTTTTGAGACAGCCGGTAAAAGGGAAATAGGACGATAATTATTTACTAATGAAGAATCATCTTTTTTATATATTGGGATTATTTTAGAAATTTTCAATATATTTGGACAAACACCAAGTGTGATCTTCACCCTTTCAAGACAGTCATTCCACATGTTGTGGTTTGGTTCAATAACTTTTGCATCGTAGCCCTAAGATATATACCAGGGGAGTGTTTCACAAAGACTGAGATCGACTTTAAGTTGGACTTAACTATGGCAGGTCGTTCATGCCACTGTTTGCTCTCACCATTTACTGGCATTAGTCTCTCAAAGGACATACAAATCATAGTCACAAATCTACAGAATTTACATATTTTGATAATTCATTATTGAAGGAAAAAATATTATCTAAAGATCATAATGGTGAGAACAAACAGTGGCATGAACAGCCTGCCATAGTTAAGTCCAACTTAGAGTCGATCTTGGTCTTTGTGAAACACTCCCCAGATGCATGAGTAGAAAGGGCAAAATCTGTACATACAGCTGTTGTTGAAGAACATGGACAGTTGAGTAATTCATTGGGATCAAATTCATCTCTCCTGGATGGCCATATTAAAGGGACTTGGTAACAATGTTAAGATGAGAGAAAATGGTGCTAAGATAGTGAATTCAATGCTTGATGTACAATTAAAGATAATCTGAAAGTTTGAGTGAAAACAGACCATTATTAATGATACAAAGTGGGAAAAGCTGAAAATTCAAATATTGGTCGGACAAATTTACTGTTAGAGGGTATTGCACATTGACTCCTTCAAAGGAAACCATGAATATCTTTGTGGTTTGCTAATTTTTTTGCATGTTAGAGAGTTAGTACGGTAAAAGGAAATATAATAAGTAACATTTCATACAAAAATTACACAAATTTTGCCATCAACCTTCAACAATGTTACAGAGACACTTTAATGATTTTTTTCTGTTTTCTTTGCTTGTTTCTTCGTTTTTTCTTCGTTTTGGTGTGCAGGTAAAGCATGTATCTCGTTCAATAAGAAGGACTGGAGAGGAGCGTTGGCTTACTACAAGAAAGCTCTCAGGACAAACCCTAACTGCCCAGGTATGTAGTCTACTGCGTCTATGCATCCATGCAATGCAAGGGATCCACAATGAATAAAACTAAATAGTTTTATTCATTGCTACTAGAGGGCATCAGCAGATATTTATCAAATGCCAGCTTTTGATTGGCTATTGTGTTTTACAAGTTCATGTATATACATATTCAATATAATTTGGTTTTGCCTCTGAGACCTAGTCAATACATTATTAGATTTCTCCTCTTCTCTCCTCTGACCAACAAATTATTCAAATCAACATTTACATCACTTTTCAATAGTTTTAAGACCCTTTTTTTTTACTAAGGCAAATTAGCTGATTAACAGGTAAATTTGTACAAAGGTTGAGCTTTGGAATCCCAGCCCGGCATGAACGTCCTTTTGCAAGACATTAATCCACATTTGCCACTCTCCACCCAGGTGTAAATGATACCCGGTAATTGATGAGGTGAAAATAATACTACAAATAAATTCAGGGCCCACAGGAAGAACAGCATGGATACTTCCCTGTGTTATCAAAATTAGTACATGTATTATTATTATTATCCAATATAAAATGAAATATTATTCAATGTTTTCTTTGCATCCTTTTTACCTACATGTATATAGCGGCTGTGCGACTGGGAATGGGCCACTGCTTCGTGCGTCTGGGTAAGCCTGACAAGGCTAGACTAGCCTTTGAGAGAGCTTTGCAGCTGGACCCTCGCTGTGTTGGAGCCATCGTGGGTCTAGCTATCCTTGAGGCCAATGGGAAAGCACCAGACTCCATCAAGAAGGGTGTCCAGCTACTCAGCAGAGCCTACACCATCGACTCTGGCAACCCCATGGTCCTTAATCATCTAGCTAATCATTTCTTCTTTAAGAAGGTTGGTGTTACGTTCATGAGCCTTTCCATCTTGTACACTCAAATTTGATTTGATTTAGATTTGATTTAATTTGATTTATTTACCAACAGCAATACATTTTATACATTGATTTTACATATATAAGAATAGGAACTATTGTTCGGTAAAAGGGGCCAGATAATAGCACAAGTGCTAGTCGAGCCTAACCCATTAAAAAGCTAAACAAAGTATTTTGGTACAAATCAGGTAAGAAAACGTCACAAGACAAAAAATACTCAACAATATGTTACAATATACAATAATGCTGTATGTATGTGTACTTTTCCAGTACATTTTGAGAAGTGAGTTTTTAATAAATTTGTATTTGATTGACAGGACTATACAAAGGTACAGCATCTTGCACTACATGCGTTACATGGGACAGAGAATGAAGCTATTCAAGCAGAGAGTTGTTACCAGCTAGCTAGATCATTCCATGTACAGGTATGTATCTACTACACATCCAAACTATATAATAATATAATCTGAGAATGAAGCTATTCAAGCAGAGAGTTGTTACCAGCTAGCTAGATCATTCCATGTACAGGTATGTATCTACTACACATCCAAACTATATAATAATATAATCTGAGAATGAAGCTATTCAAGCAGAGAGTTGTTACCAGCTAGCTAGATCATTCCATGTACAGGTATGTATCTACTACACATCCAAACTATATAATAATATAATCTGAGAATGAAGCTATTCAAGCAGAGAGTTGTTACCAGCTAGCTAGATCATTCCATGTACAGGTATGTATCCACTACACATCCAAACTATATAATAATATAATCTGAGAATGAAGCTATTCAAGCAGAGAGTTGTTACCAGCTAGCTAGATCATTCCATGTACAGGTATGTATCTACTACACATCCAAACTATATAATAATATAATCTGAGAATGAAGCTATACAAGCAGAGAGTTGTTTCCAGCTAGCTAGATCATTCCATGTACAGGTATGTATCTACTACACATCCAAACTATATAATAATATAATCTGAGAATGAAGCTATACAAGCAGAGAGTTGTTACCAGCTAGCTAGATCATTCCATGTACAGGTATGTATCCACTACACATCCAAACTATATAATAATATAATCTGAGAATGAAGCTATACAAGCAGAGAGTTGTTACCAGCTAGCTAGATCATTCCATGTACAGGTATGTATCCACTACACATCCAAACTATATAATAATATAATCTGAGAATGAAGCTATACAAGCAGAGAGTTGTTACCAGCTAGCTAGATCATTCCATGTACAGGTATGTATCTACTACACATCCAAACTATATAATAATATAATCTGAGAATGAAGCTATACAAGCAGAGAGTTGTTACCAGCCAGCTAGATCATTCCATGTACAGGTATGTATCTACTACACATCCAAACTATATAATAATATAATCTGAGAATGAAGCTATTCAAGCAGAGAGTTGTTACCAGCTAGCTAGATCATTCCATGTACAGGTATGTATCCACTACACATCCAAACTATATAATAATATAATCTGAGAATGAAGCTATACAAGCAGAGAGTTGTTACCAGCTAGCTAGATCATTCCATGTACAGGTATGTATCTACTACACATCCAAACTATATAATAATATAATCTGAGAATGAAGCTATTCAAGCAGAGAGTTGTTACCAGCTAGCTAGATCATTCCATGTACAGGTATGTATCCACTACACATCCAAACTATATAATAATATAATCTGAGAATGAAGCTATACAAGCAGAGAGTTGTTACCAGCTAGCTAGATCATTCCATGTACAGGTATTTATCTACTACACATCCAAACTATATAATAATATAATCTGAGAATGAAGCTATTCAAGCAGAGAGTTGTTACCAGCTAGCTAGATCATTCCATGTACAGGTATGTATCCACTACACATCCAAACTATATAATAATATAATCTGAGAATGAAGCTATTCAAGCAGAGAGTTGTTACCAGCTAGCTAGATCATTCCATACTCCTTGGGGAGTATTCCTACCATGTGGTAACTGTGAGGGCATATGGCAATTACTAACACAAAGGCTTTCGCCATCCTACCAGGTCCTCGTTTCTCTCCTGGGTATGGAGTGGCAAATGTAGATTAATGCCTTGCCTAAGAACATTAGTGTTGTGTCAGGGACGCGGCACTATTTATTCTTCCCATCACCCAGGCACATTGAGTGAACTGTCCTTGTTGAGTTTTAGTAGAGGACCAAAAAATTTTAGCAGGTTAAAAGTGTACCTCTACATATTTATTACCCTTGCCAGAAAAGAATTCGACCGAAGCAATTCTTTCTTTGTAAGTACCCAAAGTACCAACCCTGAGAGCACGGAATATGGTGCTGGAGGCATGATTCTTTGCTTCTGTCCAGTATTCATGGAGGGGGAATGCACAGGTTTTAGTATGCTTGAACTGTTACAATGCACCAGGTCTTGATTCGCAAAGTGTGAAATGAATAAAAAATCAAGCTTATGTATATTTGTTTCATTCATGCAATGGAGTTTTGGTTTAAATAGAGAAATGAAATTCACTGCAAACTTTGAGGGAAGTCTAATTGAAGAATCATTTGTTCAGACCTTATCCTCTAAATTCATGGAAATGTCATTTTCTTTTCCTAGGGTGATTATGACCAGGCTTTCCAGTATTTTTTACATTATAAGATGGAAAACAATGCAGTCTTATTGAGGAATCATTTGTTTAGGCTCTAAAGCTGGGGGTAATGATATGATTGCAGGACCTTCAGGGAGAACAGTATTGATACTGATTAGGCTACCCTGGATAAACAAGATATATTATTATTATTATTATCCTCTAAGTTCATGGAAATGTCATTTTCTCTTCCCAGGGTGATTATGACCAAGCCTTCCAGTACTACTATCAGGCGACCACGTATGCTACCCCAAACTTTGTTCTGCCTCACTTTGGCCTTGGTCAGATGTACATTCACAGACGAGACACAGAGAATGTAAGAGGGATTTTCTTTCTCTCTTTTTTCTTTTTTACCAAACTACCATAGGAGGAATTTTCGTTCAGGAGTAAATTTGGTTTACTTGTGGTTAATAAAAGTTGAGCAAAGATTACAAAGTTAAAAAGAAAAGAGCACTAAACACTCTTCAAGAATTTTCATGAGTTGTAGGTATTTTTTTTTTTTTTTTTTTTTGGGGGGGGGGAGAGGGTGATTATGAGTGCAGGTATCTAATGGAAGAAGTTGAGGATTTAAGATAATAAGATTTGCAGCTCCGCGGTTTGCAGCTCCACTCATTCTTATGAGAAATATCAAACCGTCAATCTCCAATCAATTCAAAGATTGATGTCTGCTTTCTTCATAGTGATACTAAACTGGAAATGTCCTAGTTGCCAGTCAAAGAGGAAGACATTTCATATGTTTTTTTGTAAATATATTTCTAGTGAAGTTGTTGGATACATGCTCTTTTGCATATATTAAACCATTTTCTATAGACCTAAACCATATCAGGTTTTGTAAGTATGCGAAAAATTGATTTTTCCCAATTAATGTTTCTTGAGAATGTGGCATATACAAGCTTACATCTAAACGTATTCAACGAAGGCCTTAATTCAACCACCGTTCATTCTTGAGTTATGAACATTAAATTTATAAGGGGTATGAATAATTCTGTTGTTAACTGTACTCCACAGGCTTCTCAGTGTTTTGAGAAGGTGTTAAAGGCTCAACCCGGTAACTATGAGACGATGAAGATCCTTGGTTCACTCTACTCAAACTCTAAAGATGAAGAGAAGAGAGATATCGCTAAAGGTCACCTTCAAAAGGTCGTGGAGCAGTTTCCCGATGACGTCGAGGCCTGGATTGAGCTCGCTCAGATTCTAGAGATCACTGATGTACAGGTGGGTCAATAACAAACATCTTTGTCATTTGACCTGGTGCCTGTTTCATAAAACCTGATATAAATAACACAATATAATAACTCTTATAAGCTACTGAAAATCATGGCATTGATTAGCCGAGGGCAAATGTGTCATAGATATTTAGCATGTGTTATTGATAACAAGTTTGATGAAACAGGACCCTTTTGTGAATAGTAATGAAAATGGCTTCTTAAATAGACTTATATCTGTCATGCTGTGACATTCATAGCGCTTAGACATTAAACTAGCTATAGCTGACCTGTTAAAGAGTCTAGTACTCAACCATATCAGATACCCTATTACACCTGGGTGGAGAGTGGCAAATGTAGATTAATGTCTTGCCAAAGGGCGTTTGTGAAGTAATTGGAACCTCGTACCTAGTGATTCACGAGCCCAGTGACTTATCCACATGACCGCGATAATTCTAGAATATGTGAGACACAACTATAATGTAGAGGTGTCCGTGCGAGGATACAGATTAAAATCATTGTGAATTGTTGTGGAAAAGGCCAGGCAAATGTAAACAAAATACCCTGAAAACTGTGTATCCTGAACATCTTCAACATGAATATGTAGACATCAGACAGTGTTGCAGGTCCTACCTTATCTTGGAATGCTTTGTTTATTTGGTTAATAACTTTGCAATTAAATACTTTTGATTCAGGATTACATGCATTTTGCAGATGCTATTTGTTTATACCCCGAAAATGTGCAATTTTAGCTAGACTCTAGTAGAATATATTTACAGTCATTAGGAGAAGTGAACTTTCTCTGTAATGAAATAGCTAGGATCGCTAATCTCTCTCTCTCTCTCTCTCTCTCTCTCTTCTGGTCTCCTAACCATATAGACTGCCCTCTCTGCATATGGTACTGCTACTAGGATTCTCAAAGACAAGGTCCAAGCCGACGTCCCTCCAGAGATCCTCAACAATGTGGGCGCTCTTCACTATCGCCTGGGTAACGTACAGGAAGCCAAGGTAAGTCCAGGGAAGGGTTCATTGACATGTGCCCCCCCCCCCCACTCAGTGATATTTAGGGTACGCGTATGCATGTTCCCTCCTTTTGAAAACACCCCCCTAAGTCCGTTTTGTAAAGTCATTACGAGCCAGATTTTTGTGTACTACAAGCCAGACTTTGGTGCGTCAAAAGTACCCCTTTACCGGACATTTTGGGAACACGCATGCGGTCCTTCCGACCCTGGAGTGGAGGGGCCGTTTTACTGACCCATTTTATATCTTAACTCCTGGGACCAGTTTCACAAAGTCTTTTTTCAATGACAAATGACAAAGATCATTGACTAATGTGCTGATAACCAATCAGAAGCAAGGATTTCACTAGCCTTTAACAAGAAATGTAATTTGTCACTGATGCTAAGCTTTGTGAAATGGGGCCCTGGACTAAGCGCTATTATACCCCTAGCTAGGTGAGGGAGATAGTTATGTCACCGGAAGTTGTTTCTGATTGGTCAATAAGTCATGGAGCTCCTAAGTGTAGTTAAATGTAGTACTAATATTCAAGCCGTTAATGATACAGTCAAACCTGCTTTAGTGACCACCTGTCTACAAAGACCACATTTTATGTAAACTGAAACATGTACTAAAGGAACATGTCTACAAAGACCACCTGCCTACAAAGACCATGTTTTATGTTTCCCTTGGGTTGTTGCTATAGACAGGTCTGACTATATGATTATCCAAAAATCAGAATGACCCATGAGTATAAATTTCATTCTTTTGTTTTATTTGAATGAATCAATTATTTAAAAAGATAAAAATACATATGATACAATATCTTTTGGTTATAAGTCAAAAGTTACATAAATATTTTAGGTTAGAACAAGTCATGTAACAGTTTTAAATGAAGATGGTTTGGAAACCCCCAGAAAGGTTTGTTCAGATGTGGCAAGGTAATCTATTCATCCTGGGGGCTGTTTCACAAAGACTAAGATCAACTTTAAGTTGGACCGAACTATGGCGGGCCGTTCATGCCACTGTTCACTCTCACCATTATAATCTTTAGATAATATTTTTTCCTTCAATAATGAACTATACAAAAATGTAAATTCTGTAGATTTTAAGTCCCTTGAGAGACCAATGCCAGTAAACGGTGAGAGAAAACAGTTGCATGAATGGCCTGCCATAGTTAAGTCCAACTTAAAGTCGATCTTAGTCTTTTCGAAACAGTCCCCATGGATCTTCTCCAAGTTTGGAGGTTGTTTACAATTTTTTCCACACCTCTCTGATATCTGCCATTCTAGTACACTCTTGTCTTTCAACTACTTCAACTTACTTATCCACCCTGTAGCGCTACTACGAGGCATCATTGGAACATTCCAAAAGAGAAAGGGAGCATGATGAGATGTACTACAACTCCATCTCCGTGACAACGTCCTTTAACCTCGCCCGTCTCCACGAAGCCCAATACAACATGGAGAATGCTGTCAAACTTTACAAGGAAATCTTGAAAGAACATCCCAACTACGTTGATTGTAAGTCTTGAAAGCCCCACTGCACTACTTTTAGCTACTTGCGCCCTCTATTTAGCAAACAATGCCTAAGCAGTGACCATTGGTCAACCATGGTCCCCTTTTTATGCCTCCGCTACAAAATTATGCCTCCGCTACAAAGTAGCCGGAGTCATTATGTTTTTGGGTTGTTCGTCCATCTGTCCGTACGTCCCGTTCTCGTGATCGCGTTAGCTCAAGAACCAATCGATGGATTCCCGCCAAACTTGGGTCATGTATGTATCTTGCAGAGCCGATGAACTGATTAGATTTTGGGGTCACGAGATCAAAGGTCACAGGGCTCATGTATGCAAAAATAGCTTGTGTTCTCGTTATCTCAGGAACCCATTGATGGATTCCCGCCAAACTTGGGTCATGTACAGTGTATGTATCTTGCAGAGCCAATGAATTGATTAAATTTAAGGGTCATGAGGTCAAAGATCAAAGGGTCAAACATGTATATGAAACATAGCTTGTAATCACGATATTCTGAGAACCTTTTAATGGATTGCAATCGAACTTGAATTTTAAAAATTGCTTCTGTTTTGGTTTGTAAAATTGCTCCATGGTGGAGGCATCCTTTTCGACTGCGCGCAGTTGAAGGTTTATCTAGTTCTTATGTTAATTGAGAGCTTATTTGATGAGATAACCACCTGTCAGTGACCATGCAGAGAGGTCTACTCCTTCCCGGTCAAACTATTGCAGATAGGCTTTAAAGTTAAACAGGAATTGTAGGCCTGATTATAAACATGTACAATCGTTTTGAATCAATCACAACTTTGTACAACTCTGTACTCCGTACCATGGTTGTGAAACAGAGACTGTAAGATCAAAGGGTATGGAGCAGTAGATCATGCTTCACAAAGTGGAGGGTAAAAGGAGAAGAGGAATCCAACGGATTAGATGGATAGAAGGTGTGACCACAGAAACAGACAAGTCATTATCTAATCGGGACTGCACAACTTGTAGCTACTTGCGCCCCCTATACAGCCAACAATGCCTAAGCGATACAAGTTGATCCCCCATTACATGGTCCCCTTTTTCTTATGTTAATTGAGAGCTGATTTGATGAGATAACCACCTGTCAGTGACCACGCAGGGAGGTCTAATCCCTCCTGGTCAAACTAGTGCAGATAGGCTTTAGAGAGAGATGTGCATACTTGCACAGGACAGAGTAGCCTGGAGAGGGTTTGTCCATAGGGTCACCAGGGCGGTGTTTCATAAAGCTGTTCGTAAAGTTACGCATGACTTTACGAACAACTTGAATATGAAGTGCCAGATAAGATGCAGTCTTTCTTGATGTTTTAAGAAAGTGTGATTATATTTCCAATAACCGCAATTAAATTATGGCAAAAAAGTTCAACTTAAGTTGATGTAGTTAAAAAAGATTGAGCATCCCATTTGGTTTTTCATATTTAAGTCATTCGTAAAGTCATGCGTAACTTTACAAACAGCTTTATGAAACACCCCCTCCCCCAGGAGTCAGGGACAACTCAATGGCACCTAACAACAACAACATCTGCAACTAAAGAGATAGGGGTTTCTAAGTTTGCACTTGCACTTGAGTGGAGGACTTGTGATAAATCTGGAACAATCGCTACATTTTATGAGATGGGGTCCTGGTAAGGGAACTGCAAGTTTGAAGTGTTTATCATGTAGTAGATTGCTTGTTTTGACCAGCAAAATGTACATGTAACTAATTAAACAAGAATTGGCTGGAAACCTTATTCATGAATCCATGTCGTCTCGTGGGACAAGTTTTGTGACAAGTTGCTCAGTTTCCTTATCTTTCTTTACTCAGTTTACTTTGCTCATTGCTACTTTTCTACTTAATGTGTGGAGCTCATGTCGTTTAATTGTAGTCTTTGACATTCAATTTCACTGTGGTCTTAATCTGTGAAAAATTACTTCCTGTTATTACCAGAATCATGTAGGTAGTCTTTAAATGAAACTTAAAAGTTGTACTCTTTTATAAGAATGATGAATAAATGCTAACTTGCCTGCTCATAACTGTTAAATAATTGTACTTTTCTCCTCTTTTCCCTTTGTTTCCAGGCTACCTTAGACTAGGGTGCATGGCGAGAGAAAGAGGTCAAATCTACGAGGCTTCTGATTGGTTCAAAGAGGCTCTACAGATCAATCAGGTCAGTAATAGGCCAATCAGCTGTTTTTTCCCAATTGCTTCAGGACAGTTTTGTTCATGTTATAAGATCGACTTTAAGTTGGCCTTAGCTATGGCAGGCCATTCATGCCACTGGTTGCTCTCACCATTTTGATCTTTAGATATTTTTTCCTTCAATAATGAATTATCAAAAAATTTAAATTCTGTAGATTTGTGACCATGATTTGAGAGACCAATGCCAGCAAATGGTGAGAGCAAACAATGGCATGAATGGCCTGCCATAGTTAAATCCAACTTAAAGTCGATCTCAGTCTTTGTGAAACATCCCCCAGGTAACTTATTTTCCTCAAGTGTTTTTTTAGGTATCTTCTTTTTCAATACAAATGATACATTTATTAATACAATCATGGTGTTATGTTATAGGTTCATCACTTTTCATAATCCCCACCTTGACATTAATTTGTTTGTAGTCTAATATTCTGTTTTTCTGCTTTTGTTCTAGTTGACTATTTTTCTGTTTATTACGTCATTAGTATGTTGAATAATTACTATGACATTAATTTGTTTGTAGTCTAATATTCTGTTTTTTAGGTATCTTCTTTTTCAATACAGATGATACATTTATTAATACAATCATGGTGTTATGTTATAGGTTCATCACTTTTCATAATCCCCACCTTGACATTAATTTGTTTGTAGTCTAATATTCTGTTTTTCTGCTTTTGTTCTAGTTGACTATTTTTCTGTTTATTACGTCATTAGTATGTTGAATAATTACTATGTATATTGTTATGTTATTTTTTAAGGAAATGTGGAAGTAAATCAATTGACTTGATTTTGACTGACTTTTTTGTTAATTGCTAGGATCATCCTGATGCCTGGTCTCTGATTGGCAACCTTCATCTGGGCAAGCAAGAATGGGGCCCTGGACAGAAGAAGTTTGAAAGGATCCTTAAACAACCAGCTACTCAGAATGACACTTACTCCCTTCTTGCACTGGGCAATGTGTGGCTACAAACCCTCTACCAACCAACAAGAGACAAAGAAAAGGTGCGTAAAAAGACTTCTCTCGTTCGCAATGGGCAATCGTACCCTTTCCTTCACAATTGTTTTCTATATAAATGAAGCATAGTTTGTATGATACTTCATCATCCATCTGGCTCACTCAGTGTCTCTCTAAGAAACGTGCTGGTGAATTGTCTTTTCCATCGGTTGCTGCAAAACTGTGGAACCAACTACGTACTGCTGTGCAGACGGCCTCATCTGTTGACCAGTTCAAGAAACTACTCAAGTCACATCTATTCTGCTAGAAATTACTTTATTACCAGCCTACTTTACTGATCTCTGAGAAGTGTCTAACTTTTGTTTTTAAGTGGCCCAAACATTGTCGAGCATGTGTGCAGCGCTTTGTAACTGCAAGGAAAAGGCGCTATATCAAATATCTTTTGGATTGGATGGATTGGATGGAATACAAGCAGTCACATCGTCTGTTTGGGTGCTAAGTTATTTCACTTGAACATAGAGTTAATGCCCTTCTGGCTCCAAACAGACCAAATAATATAATTAAGGTGGTCAGACTCATGATTCTCCTTGATGATTAAATGTATACTCAGGCAATCACCATCTGTCTCTTCAACCGAAAAGGGACTTAAAACATTTCTTTTTCGTAATCCAGATTTTTAGGATTCTGTAAGATTTCATTTTCATTTTTTGAAGGATTCTTCTTGTTGCAGGCGCTTTGGGCCGCTCTGGGAAAAGCGCAGTTTATAAATAATAATAATATCTGTATTTCTCTGCTACTATAGGAGAAGCGTCATCAAGAGAGGGCGCTAGCTCGTTACAAACAGGTCTTGAGAAGCGATAGCCGTAACATCTACGCAGCCAATGGTATCGGATGTATCCTGGCAATGAAAGGCTACATCAGGGAGGCTAGAGATGTCTTCTCGCAGGTAAGTTCCCTTCATGTGCAGTAAAGAGAACAACCTAGTCAAGATGACATATCATTTGTGAGCTTTCTCATTCTGTGTAGTTCATTGTAATGATAATGGTGATACTACTACTACTACTATTACTGATAATAGTTTGATTTTTGATGTACAATGATAATATTGGCTTTCTTTCGTGGTATATCAGATATAATGCATTCAGCGAAAAGTCACGCGTCGAAGTCTCTTGCAATATTCGCAAGTTGAATGCAATATATCTGATATACCACTCAAGGGCGGCTATTTGCTATATGGAGAATTTGAATAATTTAACGACCAATCATCTTTTTCTTTTTCCAATGCTGTATGCAGGTGAGAGAAGCCACGGCTGATGTATCTGATGTTTGGCTGAACCTAGCACACATCTATGTGGAACAGAAGCAGTACATCAGTGCCATACAGATGGTCAGTATTCAAATTGGCAACACTCAATCTGCTTTCTATGTTCACCTCTTCCAATGAAATCATATATAATATATAATATTCTGTTTTTTTATATAGCGCTCGATACATCGATCCAACAATGTGCCTAAGCGCTCGATACATCGATCCAACAATGTGCCTAAGCGCTTCACAGATATATTATTACCCCGGTCATCAGATGCATCAGATGCATATATCAAAATCAGTTATCAGAAATGTCTTATATTGCTTTTTTTCTTCACCATTTCAAGGATCTATCTGTTTAGAGAGGTAAAGATTAGTATTCCGGTCACATATCCGATCTTAAAGTGTGGTTCATTTTCTTTGAGGTGTCATCAAGCAAATATCTGTACTATAGATAGCTTCCATACTATTTACTCAATCATAATTAAAGTGTTTTTGAAAGTCTTGATATGTGATGTATGAAATACATATTTTATGAATGATATACAGTGAAAACCTGTCTATAAAGATCACCCAAGGGAGACAAGATAAGTGGTATTCATAGGCAGGTGGTTTTTATGTACAGGTTACTTTAGTACATGTTTCAATGAGAAACCATTTTCAAGGAAAACAAAAAATGTGGTCTTTGTAGACAGGTAGTCACTAAAGCAGGTTTGACTGTATATACATGTAGGTGCATTGGAATTGGAATGGCTTGGCAGTCATTTTGTAATCCAGAGCAATTTGAGGTAGTCCCCAAATTGTGCCTTCTACCAACTTTAAATTCAAGTAGGCAAGATTTCATCCACTCCTGTAGACTTTCTCAAGCCAATTGATTCTCCACACAATTATGAGACATGAGATAGCAATAATTAATGTGAAGAATACCTTGGATTGAGATCTCCACATGAATAGATGAAATATTACCTACCACATGTAAAGCTGGTATATTCAATCTTAAAGGGATCCGGTAACTTTGTCTCAGATTCTGAAACAAAATCCTGGATTTAGCTCATGCTGCAATCATAATTCTAAACATTTAGGTCAGTCAGGAACCCCATGACTTTTACAAGCCGATC